>JASKGM010006611.1:0-10879 GCA_034509205.1 Ceratonia siliqua
GTAATTAGACTCCCGAATCCTTCCTCTGGTTCCGAGGACCAGTTTTCCCTTATTGTTTTTAGGATCCCAATTATCCTCCTAATTAATTGGTGGCAACTCCTATTTTCTCTGCGTCTTTCCTCACGTGCCTTAAAGTCATAAAGCGATGGTTTTTTCACCGGCTGTCACGTTGTGACAAGAAGTAAACTCCTAAGTGAGTGCTTAAGATGGTAAAAAGTAAAGTTACTAATCAGGTATATTTTTAGACTCCCAAGTGAGTGCTTAATAAGATAAAAACTAGAGTTACTAATAAAATAAACTTCCCCTTGCTAATTATTAGGGTCTTTATCAGGTTAACTCTTGAAGTCTCAAGAAGCAGACTCCTAAGTGAGTGGGTGTTCAAGATGGTAAAAAAACTAGAGCAACTAATTAGGTATATAAGTGCCCTTGCTTATTTATTTAAGGTTCTTTATTTTAGTTAACTCTTGAAGAATCAAGAAATAGGCTCCCAAGTAAACACCCAAGATGGTAAAAACCAAAGTTACTAATCATGCACACTTACCCTTAATATTAAGGTACTTTATTAGGTTAACTCTTGAAGCATCAATGCTCGAGATGGTAAATGTTAATAAGGTACACTTTGCCCTTATTTATTTATTAGGGTGTTTTATCAGGTTAACTCTTGAAGTCTCAAGAAACAGACTCCTAAGTAGGTGCTTAAGATGGTAAAATAAGCTACTAATTAAGTACGATATTCTTTGCTTTTTTATTAAGGTACATTATTATTAGGTTTGACTTTGAAAGTATGAAGAAGCAGACTCCCAAGTGGGTGCTCTAAATGATAAAGAGAGATAATACGTTACATTTGCCCTTGCTTATTTATTAGGTTATTTTTTTAAGGTTAATTCTTCAAGTTTCAAGAAAGATACTCTTAAGTGGGTGCTCAAGACATCATAAAGAAAAAAAGCTACTAATTAGGTACACTTGCCCTTACTTGTTTATTATAGTGCTTTATCATGTTAACTCTAAAAGTCTCAAGAAGCATAATCCTAAGCAAGCACTCAAGATGGTAGAAACGAGACTCATAATTGGGTGCTCAAAATAGTAAAAATTATAGATACTAATTAGGTACAATTGCCCTTGGTTATTTATTAGGGTATTTTTTCATATTAACTTTAAAACAATTAGGAAGCTAAATAAATTAAAACCTAGATTTACTATTAATCAGGTACACTTGCCTTTGCTTTTTTGTTAGAGTGCTTTATCAGGTTTTACTCTTGAAGACTCAAGAAGCATATTCCTAAGTGAGTGTCAAGATGCTAAAAACTAGAGCTACTAAATAGGTACACTTCCCCTTGTTTACTTATTAGTGCGCTTTATCAGGTTAACTCTTGAAGTCTCAAGAAGCAGAATCTCAAGCAAGCATCAAGATGATAAACACTAGAGCTACTAATTAGGTAGACTTGCCCTTGCTTATTTATTAGGGTACTTTATCAGGTACACTTGAAGTATCAGTGCTCGATATGGTAAATACTAATCAGGTACACTTGCCTTTAGTTACTTAATATGGTGCTTTATTAGGTTAACTCTTGAAGTCTTAAGAAACAAACTCCCAAGTGTGTGCTTAAGATGGTAAAATGTACAGCTACTAATTAGGTACACTTTTTTTATTTTTTTATTAAGGTCTTTATCAGGTTAAATCTCAAAGTCTGAAGAAGCAGACTCTCAAGTGGGCACTCAAGATGGTAAAGAGACATATATTTGCCCTCACTTATTTATTATATTACTTTTTTAAGGATAACTCGAAGAGTTTCAAGAAGTATATTTTTAGGTGGGCACTCAAGATTATAAAAACTACAGCTACTAATCAGGTAGTGCCTTTGCTTAGTCATAAGGTCTTGAAATCTCAAGAAGCATACAGAAAGGTTGGCAAACAAGATATCGTAAAGGAAAAACTTACTAATCAGGTACACTTACCCTTACTTGTTTATTAGGGTGCTTTATCAGGTTAACTCTAAAAGTTTCAAGAAGAATAAGCGAGTGCTCAAGATGGGAAAAAGTAGAGTTACTAAACATGTGTCTTGTCTTTGTTTATTTGTTAGGCTAACTCAAAGTATCAAGAAGAAAACCAAGCACGAGCTCAAGATGGTTAATACTAATAAAGTGCGCTTGACTTTAGTTATTTATTAGCGTGTTTTATCAACAGACTCCCAAGTAAGTACTTAAGATGGTAAAAGTAGGCCACTAATCAAGTAAATTTTTCTTTGCTTATTTGCTTTATCAGGCAAATTATCAAATTATCAAGCTTAAGAAGGTAAAGGCTAGAGTTGTTATTAATCACTTATAGCCCTTGCTTTTTTAATAGGATGCTTTTTCAGGTTCACTATGTAAGTTTCAAGATGCAGACTCTTAGGTGGGCACTCACGATGGTAAAAACTACAACTAGTAATCATGTACACTTACCTTTACTTTTTTATAAGGGTTCTTTATCTAGTTATCACTTGAAGTCTCAAGAAACAAAATCATAATTGGGTGCTCAAAATGGTAAAAGATTAGAGCTACTAAAACAATTAGGAAGCTCAAGAAATTAAAACCTATATTTACTAATCAGTTACACTTGCACTTTTTTTTTTTTTTTTGTTAGAGTGCTTTATTAAATTTACTCTTGAAGTGTCCTCCAAAAGTAGACTCCCAAGTGAGTGTCAAGATGCTAAAAACTAGACCTAAAGTCTCAAGAAGCATACTCTCAAATGGGTTTTCAAGATGGTAAAAACTATAGTAACTAATCAAGTACACTTGAGCGCACTTGGGAGTCTGCTTCTTCATACTTGATAAAGTAACCTAATGAATAAGTAAAGGCATCTTGAGCTCCCACCTTGAATGTCCACATAATTAGTAGCTATAATTTTTACCATATTGAGCGCCCACCTAATAAATTAAGGGAAAATCTACCTAATTATCTCTCTTTACCATCTTGAGCGCACTTGGGAGTCTGCTTCTTTAGACTTTCAGAGTCAACCTGATAAAGCACCTTAAAAAAAAAGTAAGTAAATGACTAAGGGTACGTGTACTTGATTATTGTTTACCATCTCAAGCACTGATACTTCAAGAGTTAACTTGTTAAAATACCCTAATAAATAACTAAATAAAGCACCTTAAAAAAAGTACGTGTACCTTAAAAAAAGTAAGTAAATAACTAAGGGTACCTGTACCTGATTATTATTTACCATCTTGAGCACTGATACTTTAAGAGTTAACCTGTTAAAATACCCTAATAAATAATAAGCAAGGGTACGTGTACCTTATTTTATTAGTAGCTATAATTTTTACCATCTTGGGCGCCTACTTGGGAGTCTGTTTCTTGAGAAAAGTAATAAAGCATCTTAATAAATAAGCGAAGGCGAGTGTGTTTGACTAGTTGCTCTAGTTTTATCCATCTTGAACACCTACTTAGGAGTCTGCTACTTGAGACTTCAAGAGTTAATTGATAAAGCACCCTAATAAGTAAAAAAATGGAAGTCTGCCTAATTAGTATCTCTAGTTTATATAATCTTGACGCTCACTTAGGAGTCTGCTTCTTGAGATTTCAAGTAAAAACTTGATAAAGCACACTTTAAAAAAAAGCAAGGGCAAATATTGTTGGAATTTTTCTGTTGTGAGCTATCACTAATTGAAGGTTTTATGATTTTATAAAACTAGCTGATTATGGATCCATTGGAAAATAGTCAAAGAACATATTGTGATTACTATTATTATTGGGCTTTCACATACCTTGGTGAAATTGATGTGATTGGCGGCTTAGTGTAGGCCCAATCCTATAAGCCTGTAATGGGAAGGCCCATTAGGATTACTTTATTTCTATAAAAGGTCCCTCCACTCCTAACCTAACATAAGAAAGATAACTAATCTCTGATCTTTGGGTTGCCCCATTGACGGCCACCCTTTTATCTGAAGCTAGAGAGGAAGACCTTGTTTATCTAAATTTCCTAAATCAGTGATCATGTTGAAGACACATATGTTCATAAACTTATTCTATGAACGTTATTCTAAATTTATACAAGGTATCAATTTTGCTTACCTTGTATGGATTTAGGATCTCAATTATGTTCAATCATAATTATGTATTTATATTTAAATTATTGAGATTCTTCTTTTCTTGTCTTGATCATTTTTTTTGTTGAATATTATTATGAATATATTTTTTTGAATATTCAATGCACATAAAAAAAAAGGGCAAAGAGGAATTTTGGGTATTTCAAAAAGGGGTGTTTTTGTGGGTTATGTTTTGTGAAAATTTTGAGGAATTACTGGCTATTTTTATTTAATTGATATATAATTGTTTTGATTGTACTCTTGTGATAGATATTTGGTTATAATTGAACCCAAAAAAAAAACTTGAAAAGACACTGCTAGAAACTCGGTTTCAAGCTTCCATGGAGTCGGGTAAATGGTCCCTTCTCCTATTGCCACTAGGGTTGCAAGACAATTTCCTTGTGCCATAAGGAGTTAGAATTTTCTGTTGACTAGCTAGTTTGAGAACCAAGTTATGCCTTGCTTCTAATTGAATTAAGAAATATAGTCAACATAACAATTGTAGCTCTATCTCTTATCTTTCTAGAACATTAAGAATCGCATCAATCACATTTGTATAGCAGACTATATGTCCAAAATACCGAAACTTGTCAGGGAAATAGTTTCCTTATATAGTCTCAACTTCCAACTCGATTTTGACATCCATAACGTCCGAATTTGCATTTGGCCATGAAATATGAAATTGTCAAAATTTGAATTATCTTTCCAAAGCCTCAAATATTACATTATTTGGATCCCTAGAGAAAATGTTATGCTCTAATTACCAAAACTACCAAAACTAGTCTAGGTAGCAAAAAAACAAATTTTGGTGCATTTGTCTGAGGTATGGGGACCATTGTGTTAAAATGCAGTAAAAATGGGCCCTAAAGGATTTTGGCCAAGACAGATCCATATAGTGGTATATTCCACTTCATGGTTACCTCTAACAAAAACGTGTGCTTGTGGTGGCGCGTGTAGCTCACACACTGTTCTAATTTTTCTCAATTTTTAGTATATTGTTCCTTCTTTTGTGATGGTCATTGTGGTATAAGTTTCCCTTTTTTTCTGTTGCTGCAAATATTTTTATTAAAAGGTCATAACTGATATTATGATTTTGTTACAATTTTGTCAGTTAATATAGACCAATAAAGGTACTTGGTGTGTAGTACTTCATTCTGAGAGTTTTTATTTATGAACATGCTAATTTGTGTACTGATTGTTTGGGCATTTAAGGTCCAAAATTTAAGTTTTATAAATTTGTATGAATATATTCTGACCAAAGTTGTTTTATTCATATTAAATTGGTAGGATTTAATTTGAGGATAGTTCCTTATTATTGCATACAATCATCTGCTCAAAGGGGATTATTGTGTGTTTTAATTTAGGAATGGCATTGAAGCATTCTCGAATTGGGAAGTAAATTATTTTTTGAAATCTATCTGCCCAAAGGGGATATTTTTTGAATTAATTTATTTCTTGTTGGCTTCATGTATTTGGGAATACCTTACATATTCTACGTACTCTGCCTAAAGAGGAGGTGTGGTAATGTGCTTTGAGATTCTGGTTTATGACTTATCATATTAAAGGCATATGTAATTTGCTCTATAACTGACATATTGTATTTTCTTATGACAATATCTTTTGGTTTGAACAATAATATTGCTATTGCTAAGAAATTATTAGAAAGTAAGTTAATTTTGAAAATTTATCAGCTCAAAGGGGATGGTTTTCATAATTAATTTATTTATGGTTTGAACAATAATATTGTTATTGTTGAGGAGTTAAATGACTCAAATTTTAAAAGATGGAAGAAAGACATAGAATTTGCCCAAGGAACGACTGATCTAAATAAGGCTTGATTGCTAAATCAAATATGTCTTAATGCTTGCTTGTTAATAATTGTTGCACACATTGGTTTTACCATTTTGATTTTAATTTGAAGTCTTAAAGCTCATTAATGATGATTGTAAATTGATTGAGGCCTTTAGTTTACCATTTTCTATTATTAATTGCAAAGCTTATAGATGTTACTTTGAGGTGTGCGTGATACTTTAACCTGTAGCATTTTCTATTATTGTTTTTGGCTTGTGTTTTAATATGTTGGCCCAAGAGACCCAATTTTGTTTTAGTCATTTTTTATTGTGTTATTGTGATATTTTAACCAATGCAATTGCTTGTTTTTGGCTTGTGTTTTAATATGTTGGCCCAAGATACCCAATTTTGTTCAGTCATTTTTTATTGTGTTATTGTTGGCTCAATTTTTCTTTAAACTTTTGTTAAGCTCAAAAGTTGCATGTTGTGAATAGGCTCATTACGCTTTGAAATAACTATAATAATTGTTGGTTTGAATTAGTTGTTTAAGTTCATAAAGGAATTTATTCTTGTATTACTTGCATCTCTATAAGTTGGAAACTTATATAATTCCTTTAATTAAAATAGACATTAAATTTTTAATTTTTAATGTTAAATGTAATCTTATTTGTTAAAACCTATTATTAGAGACATATTTTAAATTATTATAATCTTATTTTGAACAATGGGCTAGACTATTTATTTAGTCATGAAGAAGATTACTTGGTTCAAAATTAAGTTTAATTTTTATTAAATTAAGACATTGTTAGCATAATAAATTAACTATTTTAATTTATGTTATACTTTTATTAATATTTATGTCCTAATTTATGCACATCATTGATGTCATTTGATTAGTATGCATTTGATTGTTAAAGAGCAGCCACAACATCTTTATTTATGACAATTGCATACATAAAGTATTAAACATGTTAATATGTTATTTTTCCCACAGGAGAATTATTATATTATATTTTTCATGTTTAATTATGATGGAATGAAAATTATAGGGGTGTGCAAATGGGTCGGTTAAACCACCAAACTGCCCAAACCAAACCGAACTGAGGAGAAAATTAACCAAACCAATCATTAGGCGGTTCGGTTGACCGTTTGGTTTTTTCAAAACCATGGTTAACCGATTAATAATATAATTATATATATAATCATATATAAATTTATATAATAATATATATTATTTTTTAATATATATTATATATTATATTTAATATATTATTTAATAAATAATTTTTTTTACTTATTTATTAATAATAATTATTTAGGATTAAAACCGATTACCCGAACTAAACTGAACTGCTAAACAACGGTTCGATTTGGTTTGGTTTTTAACAAAAAAAAATTAAATAACTGAACCAAACCAAACCATTTATGTTTGGTCGGTTCAGTGTTCAGTTTTGTTCGAAACTGAACAAAACAGAACGGTGCACACCCCTAGAAAATTATATTAATTTCTTAATTAACTCACAGATACTAAGAAATGTTCATAATTTACTAGGTTCCATCATAAAACTAGTGAGTCAACTTTGTGTTAAAATCTTTACCTACAAGTAGATTTTAATGACATGTTGATTTAGATTTACAATTGATTTGTCTTACATTGGTAAGCTTATATTATGTTGTTTACTTACAAGAATCTGACTAAGGTATTAATACTGAAAATGACCCTAAAACATTTTTTACAAGAACTAAATAGTACTAACTCTAAGTTATGGTATGATACCGTGAAAGATGATATGAGTTCTATGGCAAATAATCAAATATGTGATCTTGTTGAGGAGCCTAATGGGGTGAAGGCCATTGGTTATAAATGAGTATTTAGAACTAATAAAGATTCCAAAGGAAAAATTGAGCGTTTTAAAGTTAGATTGGTAGCTAAGGGTTTTACTCAGAAAGAGGGTATCGATTACTTTGAAACCTTTTCTCTAGTCTCTTCCAAGGATTCCTTTAGAATCATTATGGCCTTAATGACTCATTTTGATTTAGAACTACATCACCACTTTTCTAAATGGAAATTTAAATGAGGTAGTTTACATGAAACAACCTGAGAGTTTTGAGAAAAGTGGGAGTAAGCACTTAGTGTGCAGACTAAAATGTTCATATATAGTTGTACCTTAAGTTTGATGAAGTGTTGACTTCTTTGGGCTTCATTGAGAACAAATTTGATCAATGCATATATCTAAAGGTCAGTGTGTTTATTTTTCTAGTTCTCTATATTGATGATATTTTATTTGCTGCCACTAATTTGGCTTTACTGTTTGATATCAAACAAATGTTGTCTACTTTAATATGAAAGATCTTGGTGAAGCGTCTTTTGTATTGGGGATTCAAATCAACAGAGATAGAACTCAAAATCTGCTAGGATTGTCACAGAGATCTTATGTTGATAGATTTCTAGAAAGATTCAGTATGAAATACTGAAAACTTAGGGATGTCCCAGTTGCCAAGGGTGACAAGTCTAATAACAATCAGTGCCCTTGAAATGAGATTAAGAAATAATCGATGAAAAATATTCCTTATGCAAGTGCTGTAGGAGAATTTAATGTGTGCACAATTTTGCACTAGGCTTGACTTGGCTTTTCCTTTTAGTGGTCTTAGGAGATATTTATCTAATCTTGGGAGTGACCATAGGGTGCTACTAAGAAAGTGATAAGATACCTATAGAAGACGAAATACTACATGCTTATATATAGGAAGGTTGATAACCTAGAAGTGGTTGGTTATATAGATTCAGATTTTGTTGGATGTTCTGATGATTTGAAATTGACTTTGGGTTATATTTTCATGTTGGCAAGTGGTGTCATATCATGGAAGAGTGTTAAACAAACATGTTCTCCTATAAGAAAGTTAGCTACCAGAGTTGAACCAAAATACTCCTTAGGGAAAGGATCGTGGGTTCAAGCTCTAGGAATGCCCATTATTGTGACAAATAAACAATAGGTGGTGTATTGGACTGGATTGTGATGGCCAGAACTGCTTGCGTTACTGCGACAGTCTCGGGGTTGTAATAAATACAGTTTAAAATAATAATAATAATAATAATAATAATAATAATAACAAGACTTCTAGTGGATCTAAATATATAGAGTTAAAGTACTTGATTGTTAGAAATCATGTGAAGAATGAGGTCATTGTTGTTAAGTATATTGGTATTAGTACATATTTAATGCTAGTTGATCCATTAACCAAGGGGCTTAGACCCATAGTGTTTAAGACATATGTCGAAAATATGGGTGATTTGAGTTCTTTTGATATCATATGATTGAACTTATGGTTATATGCAATAATATACATTTATTTACACGCTAATGTTTTATTATGCATATTCATCTAATTGATACACTTATCATAGTATATAAAATTTTGTTGGTAGTGTATTTTCTGATGGTTGTAAGACCATGGTGGAGCCAAGACTCGGTGTCAATCTTAGCAAAATTTTGGTTGATTATGTCTCATTATTGACGCCATTTTGGGATTTTGAGATAGTATACTGGCATATGTTATTGCTGGGAATGGGTTTTTCTGTTTGGCTCATATGGAGCATGTTGAATGAGAGAAATCGTGGTGGATTGACATTAAATATAGCATGGTCATATCACATGTTAATGCTATTTTCATGCTACACTATCACATCAATGGACTTTAGCTTATGAGATTTATAGTGTTTGTGACCATGGAAGGTTTTGCATCAATTAATGGTGCAATTACCGCCATGATTCGGCATTTGAAGTCTTATAATACTGGGTCATCTAGGAGGTATTGTCCCTTGGATCGGTGTTTTTTCAAAAATTGTGGCAACATTATAAAATTTTGTCTCAGCTAGAGAGTCATTTGCAAAATAAAACGTTTTATAAATTCTATTATGCAATTAGTGTATCCCAAGTGGGAGAATATTGAAATTTTTTTGTTGTGAGCTGCCACTAATTGGAGGTTTTATGATTTTATAAAACTCGCTAATTATGGATCCATTGGGAGATAGTCAAAGCTCATATTATGATCATTGTCGTTATTGGGCTTTCACATACCTTGGTGAGATTAATGTGATTAGCGGTTTAGTGTATGCTCAATCCTATAGACCTGTAATGGCCTACCCATTAAGGTTACTTTATTTTTATAAAAGGTTAAGTCCCTTTTCCACTCCTAACCTAACATAAGAGAGATAACTAATCTCTGATCTTTGGCTTGCCCCATTAATAAAGCATCTTAATAAATAAGCAAGGGCGAGTGTGCTTGACTAGTTGCTTTAGTTTTAACCATCTTGAACACCCACTTAGGAGTCTACTACTTGAGACTTCCTCAAGAGGTAACTAATAAAGCACCCTAATAACTAAAAAAAAAGGAAGTTTGCCTGATTAGTATCTCTAGTTTATATAATCTTGATGCTCACTTGGGAGTCTGCTTCTTGAGACTTCGAGTAAAAACTTGATAAAGCACACTTTAAAAAAAGCAAGGGCAAATATACCTAATTAGTAAATCTATGTTTTAATTTCTTGAATGGAATTGGTAGTTTGCCTTTTAGGTCGTTTAGAGTTAACCTAAAAAATTACCCTAATTACCAAAGAAAGTGTACTTAATTAGTAGTTCTAATTTTACCACGGTGAACGAACACCCAATTATTAGTTTGTTTCCTGACTTCAAGCGATAACTAGATAAAGAACCCTTGAGCACACACCTACAAGTCTGCTTCTTGAAACTTGAATGATTATTAACCTAAAAAAGCACCATATTGCTTGAGCACCCAATTATCAGTTTGTTTTGAGCAAACATAACAGAGCAATCTTCCATTTCAAAATTTACATTGTGTGCATCATTTCATTTTCAAACATAAGAGAAGAGAAGAGCTTCCTCTCTCTGACTATGGAATTTTACAATAAGTAAACAACAATTGGAGTTTGGAGAATGGAGATATCTAGATCGGCATTCACATCAGAAAAGATAAATCATATTGTACACAAACTAATCC
>JASKGM010006613.1:0-10877 GCA_034509205.1 Ceratonia siliqua
AACAAGACTTCCTAATAATCTGCTACACAAAGATCCTTTACAGCTAATATACACCTAACTTCCTATATAATTCTACAGTAACATATGTAACAAAATAATAGAGAAAATAAAGAGAGAGATATGAATGGGATTACCACCTTATTTAGTTAAGTTCCTAGTATGTCTATTTATAATAATGAGAATTAGAGAAACCCTAACACACTAGGCATAACAAAATAAGCCCAAGCCTAGTAGGGCTACAAAACTATTATTCTAATACTAGCTCATAACACTCCCCTTCAGGAGCAAATATATCTATCATGCCCAGCTTTGTTACAAATATACCAAACCCAAGACCCATTGAGTCACTTAGTAAGAACATCGGCAAGTTGTTCTCCAGTTTTAATATAACTCGTGCAAATTTGGTCACACTATATTTTCTCACGAATAAAGTGACAATCAGCCTTTATGTGCTTTGTCCTCTCATGAAACACGGGATTTGAAGCAATATGAATGGCTGCCTGGTTATCACACCATAATTGCATAGGACCAAGACTCCTACAACCAACCTCTTCCGATATTTGAAATACCCATAGAAGTTCACAAGTAGCTAGGGCCATGACCCAATACTCAAACTCTACACTTGATCGCACCACCAAGTCAGCTTTTTACTTTTCCAAGATACAAGATTGCCTCTCACAAATACACAATACCCAGACATGGATCTCCTGTTGATAGGTGACCCAGCCCAATCAGCATCGGAGAAGCCTTCAATTCTGTAATGTCCATGATCACTATAAACAAGTCCACGACCAGGTGCATTTTTCAAATACCTCAAAATACCCTGTACTGCGTCCCAGTGAACAGTATGAGGGGATGCCATAAATTGACTGACCACACTAATTGGAAATGAGATGTCAGGACAGGTCACAATGAGATAATTCTACTTCCCAACTAGTCGTTTATATCGTTCTGGATCAAGTAATAAGTCACCATCATCTGCTATGAGTTTCAAATTTGAAGACATAGGAGTTTCACTTGGTTTGGCTCCAAGTAATCCTGTCTCAGTTAACAAATCCAGAAAATATTTTCTTTGCGATAAGAAGATAACTTTTTTAGTACGGCTCACCTCAATTCCCAAAAAATATTTTAGTTGGCCCAAGTCTTTGGTCTGGAATTTTGATTGAAGAAAATTCTTAAGGGTAGAAATACCGCACCGATCACTTCCAATTATTACAATATCATCCACATACACAATCATCATAATACACCCAGCTCTTTGATTGTCGCTAAAATACAAAATGATCATAACTGCTCCGATTTATGCCAAACGCAAGAACTACCTCACTCAACTTCCGAAACCAAGCTCTAGGTGATTGTTTCAACCCATAAAAGGATTTCTTGAGACAACAAACTTTACCATTCTCCCCCTGAGCAACAAATCCAAGCGGTTGCTCCATATAAACTTCCTCTCTGAGATCACCATGCAAAAATGAACTTTTAACATCCAATTGATGAAGGGGCCAATGATGGGTAGCAGCAAGGGAGATAAAGAGATGAACTAAGGCGAATTTAGTAACCGGAGAAAAGGTCTCGGAGAAATCAACGCCATATGACGGAACCATCAGAATTGACCTTGACTGTAAACACCCATTTACAACCCACAGTTTGTTTAGTGGGAGGAAGAGACACGATCCCAAGTGTGATTCTGAACAAGGGCAGACATTTCCTCCTCCATAGCCAAGGTCTAACTAGGATGAGCAAGTGCGTCACGCACAGTGGTGGGGATAGGAATAAAGTCAAGGGAGGCAACAAACGACTGAGAAGCAGAAGATAAATTACTATAGCTCACAAAGGAAGAAAGAGGATAGGTACAAGAACTTTTACCTTTTCAAAGAGCAAAGGGAAAGTCAGATGTAGGGTCCGGAGACGAGGACGGCGGTAGGGACTGGGAGTCAGGAGTCACAGACGACACAACCGGCACATCCTATAGTGCCAGAGGAGGGACAAGGTTAGAAGGACTAGGGCGACGCAAATAGACTTGAGTAATGGGAGGAGGCTCGAGATAATAGACCTGATAAAGCAAAAAATCATCAGTGGAGTCATAAGACATAGATTCTCGGAGCCCAAAGGAGTGGACTCAAAGAAGGACACATCGACAATGACAACGTAACGACCTAAGTTGGGAGAAAAATAACGATACCCCGTTTGTGACCAAGAGTACCCAAGAAAAATACACTTTAAGGAGCAAGAGTCAAGTGCACATCATGGACAAAGCAGGTACACCCAAAGATACGAGGTGGAAGTGGAAACAGAGGTGAGACAAAAGTAAATAGAATAGGGGGTTTCACCATTCAAAACAGAGGAAGGTAAACAATTGATAAGAAACAAGCGGTAGAAACAGCGTCAACCCAAAAGATTTTAGGAACATGCATATGAAACAAAAGGGCCCGTGCGACCTCCATTAAATGTCGATTTTTACGTTCAGCGACCCCATTTTGTTGAGAGGTAACACTACAGAAGGACTGATGTAATATACCATTCTGAGTAAGGAATATAGTAAATTGAGAGGAGAAATACTCTTTGGCATTATCACTGTGAAAAACTTTAATGTTGGTATGAAATTGCATTTGTATCTCAAAATAAAAGGTAGTAAATATGGAAAACACTTCAGAAAGATTCTTTATTAAATAATGCCAAGTGGCACGGGAGTAATCATCCATAAGAGTAACAAAGTAGCAAAAATCAGTTTTAGACATAACCAGATAGGGACCCCAAACATCTGAATAAACAATAACAAAGGGAGCGAAAGCCTGTTTATTGACACGTATAGGAAATGAAACTCGACAATGCTTAGCAAACTGACATGACTCACAATCTAACAGAGACACAGACCGAACACTAAGACATAATTTCTTCAAGACTAGGAGAGAAGGATGACCCAAGCGACAATGGAGATCCAAGGTTGATGTGGTGCTAGAGCAAGCAATGGGAGATGGGGTAAGAAGTGGTGGGCACTCCAAGATGTGCAGACTGTTTGACTCGTGGCCTTTACCAATAATCCGCCTCGTCCCACGATTCTGAAACAAACAATGGTCAAGGAAAAATTCAATATTGCAGTGAAGGGCTCGGGTGAGCTTACTAACAGAAACCAAATTAAATGGGAATTTGGATAGGTAAAACACATTGTTCAAAGGATGATAAGGTAAAAGGTGAGCAGTATTGCTTCCAAAGACTGAAGCAGATGAACCATCTGCTACGGTAACATTAGGTAATTGGGATGAAAGAGAATAGGAGCTCAAAATACTTGTATTACCTGTCATATGATCGGTGGCACTGGAATAAATGACCCAACCGTTGAGAGTATAGGAAAGACAAGCAGTGAAAGTACATGTTTGAACCACATGTGCAAATGGGGTTGCAGATGATTGAGCAGCCTGGAACTGTGTGTATTGGGTATACTCATCCGCAGTTAAGGTAATAGTAATTGATTCGCCTCCCTAATGAAGCTAAAAAATGACAGTGTTGGCAACTCGCTACTGTTTAGCCAGTAATTTGGGGCAATTATGCTTAAAATGCCCCCGTTCCTTGCAATAATTGCAGATAATGCGAGAATCACCGGATTCATTGCTTCCACTATTCTGGCCACCGTAGTAGCCACCTTGGCCACCTCAAGTGTTGGATCCCACAAATGCAGAGGATTCACCCAGACTAGTCATGGTGCGAGAAGAGTTTCTATTGGTCCAAACGAAGCGGAAATAAACATCTTGCAGTTTATGCTTGTCAGATCCAGTCAAAATTTGGGACCGGGCAGCACTATACTCATCTCAGAGACCAGTAAAGAAGCACATGGCCGCTGACTGCTCGAGCTGGTCCGCATCTCCTTAATGTCATTGGTAATTGGGAGAAGAACATTAATCTCTTCATGAACTCGCTTGAATAGAGTAAAAGTTAGTTAAGGAAGCATCTTTCTGATCAGCCCTGTGAGAGTCTTGAACAACATCAAAGATGTGGGACAAAATCCTCTTTGCCAGAGTACAGTGACTCTAAATAGTCCCAGAGATCTTTGACTGTATCACAGTGAGTAGTGATATTCTTGACACGGCTTCCAAAGCCTATCTAATCAACCTATAGAGACGCTTATCCTCGCGAATCCATTTTTTCTTAGATGCCTCATCTTGTGGAATGCCATCAATTAAATGCTCCTCCAATTCCACACCATAAAAAAACATTTCCATGGCCTTCTTCCATTGGGGATAGTTTTGAGGACCCTCTAATTTTCTGTTAGTAATTCTAGTAAGTGCTAGAAATAGGTCAAACACCAGTCATTTATTTTCACTAGACATAGAAGAGATATGACTACTCTCTTTCTCAAGATTACTCTCTAAATGGGCATCAGCCACGGGTACAACCACAAAAAAAAAAATCTAAAAGAAATGGATTTTCCCTAACACACATAGCAAATATTCCAAAGTAATCTGAAATCACTAAACAAGGGCAAATAGAACACCAAATAAGAACAAGCACACCTGGAGTGGCGAAGAGATTGTAGAGAAGATTTTAGTTATTGGTTGCCGGAAAATAGAGCTCCGGTGAGGCAGAAACCGCCGACCACTACGTCTTTCTCAGCGGCAAGGACTAGAACCGCCAAAAGTAACATTAACCAGCCACACACTCGTGACCCAGATGCGCGAATGCTTCTGCACTGCGTGACCCAACCACACGCATTTCCTTCAGAAGCGACAGAGCCCGTCGCCATTAACTACCGTGCTGGCAACATGGTTCGACTGCCAATGATGTCCCTGCGCAGCCACCACAGTCCCAGAAACCAACCACGATAGCCCTAGTCTGCGAAGAAGATGTACGAACGTCTCACTGAAGCATCAGATTATGAACTCGAACTATACCTTCGGAAGCGACACCGGAAAGACGACACCGGTACTTTGGTAACGTCGATCAGGGAGTGGGTGGCTAACCGGCACACTAATAGAAGGAGGAAACTGGCGACAAAACAAGGAATTGGGAAATTGAGAATGTAAGGAATTGGAAAATTAGGGCTTTAAAAAAAAAAAAAAAAAGCTCTGATGCCATGTAACAAAATAATAAAGAAAATTGTAGTATTCTGGTATTCTGACTTGGTGGCATTGTTGTAATTATGTATAGTGTTTAGGGTTTTTTTGTATAGTTGTAAGGGCAGTATTGTCTTTCTCTTTTTTAAGGTTTTCTTGTATTATCTTCTATATGTATAGCCGTTGTAGTTCGTGAGAATATACAGAGCTTTTGCCTACATCCTTGGTCTTCTTCCTCTCTTTAATCAACTTGGTGTTAGAGCTGGTAACCCGAGACTAGGACCAGGACCTATACCAAACACAGAGAAGTGATGTACTAGGTTCACTCCCTCCGATCGTGAAGGGGAGTGTTGGAAGTCCCACATTACTTGGGTAAGATCATTAAGTGTTTTATATAAGTGGGAGGCATCCCTCCACTCACAAGGCGCTTTTGTGAGTAGGAGTTAGACTACCACGGAAATTTAACATGGTATCAAGCTGGTGACCCAAGACTAGGACAAGGACCTACATTAGGCACGAAAAAGTGGTGTACTAGGTTCACTCCTTCCGAGCATGAGGGAGAGTGTTGGAAGTCTCACATTGCTTGGGTAAGGTCATTAAGTGTTGTATATAAGTAGGAGACATCCCTCTCCTCACAAAGCGCTTTTGTGAGGAGTTAGGTCATCATGAAAATTTAACATGATATCAGAGCTGGTAATCCGAGACTAGGACCAGGACCTATACCAAGCACGAAGAAGCAGTATACTAGGTTCACTCCCTCCGATTGTGAGGGAGAGTGTTGGAAGTCCCACATTACTTGGGTAAGGTCATTAAGTATTGTATATAAGTGGGAGGCATCCCTCCCCTCACAAGGCACTTTTGTGAGGAAGAGTTAGGCCACCACGAAAATTTAACATAGAGATCGATAGCACTTTATTAAAGAAAAAATAACGGATGGAACAATCAAAATACCTTATGTTAAATCAGGAGATCAACTTGCTGATGTTTTTATGAAGGGTCTTTCTAGTAAAGACTTTCATCAATGTATTTGCAAGTTGGGCATGAGAGATATCTATGCTCTACCTTGAAGGGAAGTGTAGTATTGTAGTACTGTTATATTCTGACTTAGTGGCATTGTTGTAATTATGTATAGTTTTTAGGGTTTTCTTGTATTATCTTCTATATGTATAGCCGTTGTAGTTCGTGAGAATGATATAGTGCTTTTGCCTACATCCTTGGTCTTCTTCCTCTCTTTAATCAACTTGGTATCAGAGTCTGAACCAAGGAAGGAGTTGCCGTCGAGTTGAAGGGGTTGCCGGAGTTTGGCTGTCGTTTTTTGATCACATAACTCGCCATTCTCTGGTTGAGTTTTTTAGTCGCGCATCTCACCATCTCTGGTTGCCTGTTGCGCCGTCGACCAACTCGGTGCCAGACCCAACGTTCTACCGCAGTCGAAGCTCAGGTGAAGCTCCAGTGAAATCCTTTAGCACGCTCTCTGGGCTATTTCACATGTCCCCTGCACCTCTGTATTTGAGTTGCCAGTACTGTTTGAAGGAGAACTTTTTCAAGTGCCGAGTTTGTGGAGTATTTGCTGAGCATCCCTGTGACAATGTCTGAGGTGAACAGCAGTGTTGACAAGGAGGTAAATCAGACTCTTGGAAACAACAATCCTGGTATGAATCTCTCCAATCCTTCATCTGATAATCCAGCTCTTCAGATTAGTTTTAAGAAATTAGATGGAAAAAATTACCTTGCTTAGTCTAGAGCATGTACTCTTTCTTTGACTGCTAGGCATTTATATGGTTATATGTGTGGAAGAAAACAGAAACCTGTTGAAACTGATCCCACCATTGATCAATGGGAGGCTGAGAACTCCCTAATAATGTCTTGGTTGATAAATTCCATGGAGTATGAAATATGTAAGACATATATGTTTATGGAAACTGCTGAACAAATATGGCAGGCAGTAAGCGAAACCTATTCTAAGGTTAGACACCATGCTATCATTTATGAACTTCGAAAAAAGGTTCATGAGTTAAAACAAGGGGAGCAAACAGTTTCGCAGTATTATAATGAGCTAAATAGTGTTTGGAAAGAGCTTGACTACTATAAAAGCTTGAAACTTTCCAAATATGAAGTCATTAGTGAGATTGAGAAGTCAAATGAGGAAAAGAGGGTTTGTGATTTTCTTGCAGGATTAAATGTAGAATATGATCAACTGAGAGCACATGTTCTTGGAAAAGAACCATTTCCTACTCTCAGACAAGCATATTCATACACTCAACAAGAAGAAAGTAGGCGACATTCTATGCTTACTCCTGCTTCTGTGGATAGATCAGCTCTTAATACCAACATTTCTAAGAAGCCCAGTGACTTACTTCGTCCCAATGAACAAGTGGACAAGGATAGTTTGAAGTGTGAGTACTATGGGAAGATGAGGCATACTATGGAAAATTGTTGGAAGCTGAAGGGTAAACCTACAAGAGGTTGTGGCGGCAAGAAATTTGGGCCACCTAGATCACAAGCTAATTTTTCATAAACTTCTCATCCCTCATCTTCTAATGAGAGTCTCTCTACAGAGGAAGTGAAAATGCTCAAACTCTTGATGAGCAAGCTTGACGCATCATCATCCTCATCATCCAAGGGTGATGCTCCTACATCTACCTCTCATTATGCACATTCAGGTATATCTACTTCAGCTCTAAATGCTGTCACTTCCTTTAGCGGCCAACCTTGGGTAATTGATTTTGGTGCCCCAAACCATATGACCGGCACTAAAGGTGTCTTTCATAGCTATTTACCAGCTTCAAGATATGAGACTGTGAAAGTTGCTGATGGAACCCTATCTCCAATCCTGGGGAAGGGATCTCTAAAATGCAGTCCTTCTCTAAATCTTTCCTCAGTCCTTCATGTGCCAAAGTTTCATAACAAATTGTTTTCTATTAGCTCTATTACCAAAGACTTAAACTACAAAGTCACTTTCTATCCCTCATACTGTGTCTTTTAGGAGTTGCAGACGAAGAAGGTGATTAGCAGTGGTAGAGTGCATAATGACTTGTATCACTTGGAGGACAGTTGTGGAACGAATCTGATGACTCAACGTGGTTCTGCAGACTCGGTTGCTTTAGAATTAATGCATTGGCATAGACGATTAGGACACCCTTCATTTGTTGTAATGGATAGGATGAAACCTGAACTATTTGAAAAATGTAATAGAAATAGTTTAGTATGCGATGCTTGTGTTTTTGCTAAACATACTAGAAACTCTTATCCTCCAAGTGATAATAAAAGTTATGTCCCTGTTATGATGATTCATTCTACTGTTTGGGATCCTAGTCGTATTGCTTCTTTATCTGGATATAAGTGGTTTGTTACCTTTATTGACTGCTTTAGTCGCACTACATGGGTATACTTGATGCATTCAAAGAATGAGGTGTTCACTTGTTTTAAGAAATACCTGGCTATAATTCGTGCACAGTTTGATGCTAAAGTTAAGGTTCTGAGAAGTGATAATGGGTTAGAATACATGAATAATGAATTTCAAAGATTCTTAGATACAAGTGGAATAATTCATGAAAGTAGTTGTGCTAACACTCCTGCTCAAAATGGAGTGGCTGAAACGAAGAACAGACATTTGTTGGAGGTGGCTAAAGCACTAATGTTTGCTATGAATGTTCCCAAAGCCTATTGGGGTGATGCTGTTTTATCAGCTGCTTACCTAATCAATCGGCTGCCTCTGAGAATTCTAGACTATAAATCTTCTCTTGAACTTATTTAGGGACCTATCTCTTATGTGGTTCCCCCTAAAGTGTTTGGGTACATTTACTTTATTCAGGATCATCGAATAACTTTGGGGAAACTGGATCCTAGAGCACTTAAATGTATTTTCGTTGGATACTCTCCCACACAAAAGGGCTACAAATCCACCAACCAGAAATTTTTTTGTAAGTATGGATGTTACCTTTCGCGAAGAAGAACCATATTTTTCCTTTGATCAATCACCTCCTCAGGGGGAGAATCATGGCATGGAGTAGGTGTTGTTCCCTAGGTTGGAAGAGGAGTTGTCCCCAACTTTATCTTCCTCTTTAGGTCATGCAAGTCAGGGGAAAGATAATCCCACGTGTCAGGGGGAGGAGAATACTTGTCAGGGGGAGGAGAATACTTCAAATACTCCCAATGGTCAGGGGGAGACAATAATTTAAGAGAATATTGAAGTAAGTAAGTAGACTAATAAGCAACCAATTCTTTACACTAGGAGGAACAAAAATCAGCATACTGTCATTGATCATTCCACTCTACCCTGCCAAGAGCTGCCTTCTTCTTCAATTTATTCTACGTCTATAGATGGTGAGTCTGATATTCTTATTGCTTTGAGAAAAGGAATCAGAAAGTGCACTCAACATCCTATATCTAATTTTGTTTCATATAATAACCTATCGTCCTCCAGAGCTTTTGTTTCTGCATTGTCTACTTCTCATATTCCACTGGTTGGAGAGAAGCAATTAAAGATCCTAAATGGAAAGCAGCAATGATAGAAGAGATGAATGCTTTGAAAAATAATGGCACATGGGAATTAGTTTCTCTTCCTTTGGGCAAAGAAACTGTTGGATGCAGATGGGTGTTTACCATAAAGCTAAAAACTGATGGATTTGTTGAAAGATACAAGACAAGACTAGTTGCTAAGGGTTTTACTCAGACCTATGGAGTAGATTATGAAGAAACGTTTGCTCCTGTCGCCAAGATGAATACAATCCGGATCCTATTATCATGTGCTACAAACTTTAGTTGGGAACTTAAGCAATTGGATGTGAAAAATGCCTTCCTTCATGAAGATTTGGATGAAGAGGTATATATGAACATTCCTCCAGGCTTTCCTTGTCAAGAGATAGAAGGGAAAGTATGCAGACTAAAGAAATATTTGTATGGTCTGAAACAGTCACCTAGAGCTTGGTTTGACAGATTTAGTAAGGCCATGATTGGGCTTGGCTACAAACAAAGCAATGCAGATCACACCTTATTCTTTAAAAGGAATGACAGGAAGATTACTATTCTTATTGTCTATGTGGATGATATAGTAGTGACAGGAGATGATGTCAAAGAAATAGCATATCTAAAGGATAGCCTTTCTCAAGAATTTGAAATTAAAGACTTGGGAAAGCTACGCTATTTTCTAGGTATAGAGGTGGCTCATTCTGAAAAAAGGCATTTTTATCAATCAGAGGAAATATGTGCTAGATCTTCTTCAAGAGACTGGTATGTTAGGATGCAAACCAGTGGAGACTCCAATTGTGGAAAACCATCTTCTTAAGAATGGTATTGGAGATACAGTTGATAGAGGGAGATACCAGAGACTGGTAGGTAGATTAATTTATTTATCTCACACCAAGCCTGATATTACTTATGCAGTGAGTGTTGTAAGTAAATTTATGCACGATCCTCGTTCACCTCATTACGATCCTCGTCACCTCATTTGGAGGCTGTTTATCATATTCTGAAATATCTGAAGTCATCTCCTAGAAAAGGATTACTATTTGCCAAACATGGTCATATGAAGGTCGGGCTTATGCAGATGCTAGCCATGCAGGTTCTATTGATGACAGAAGATCGACTACGGGTTACTGTTCATTCCTTGGAGGAAATCTTGTTACGTGGAGAAGTAAGAAGCAATCTGTAGTGGCTCGATCTACTGCAGAAGCGGAGTATAGAACCATGGCTGAGGGGGTGTGTGAAGCTCTCTGGTTAAAGAGACTTATTCAAGAATTAGGACTGTATCATGGATCCTCTATGGTCCTATTTTGTGATAATAAAGCTGCTATAAATATTGCTCATAACCCCGTTCAACATGACAGA
>JASKGM010006614.1:0-10876 GCA_034509205.1 Ceratonia siliqua
ATATATATATATATATATATAAACATATATATTATGTATAGTATTTTATATTAAATTAATGAAATAATAAATATAAAAGATTACAAAATTATTGAATACATTAATGTCATATATAGTGTCATTTCTTAAATATAAAATTATAAAGTAGCATCATATATAAAAATGTTATAATTGGTGTGAGATTAAAAATAATGAAAAATATATGAATAAAAGTATTGACATCACAATTTCCTGATTTATATTTTAATTACTATTAAATACTTTACATTATATTTTATTTAATAAAAAATTTAAAATATCTTATTTCAAGAATTAGATTACAATGACAATAACAAGATTAAAAATAATATAACAACGGTAAAACTTAAATAAATTATACATATAGTTGTGGCCTTCATATTTGGACCCATTAAAAATTAATAGTAATTTTTTAAAAATGATTTATTAAATAATCAAAATTAAATATATATTTTCAACACTTATATATTAGAGGAAACTAATTTTTTGTTTCCTAATACAATTGGAGGGAAACTTTCATTTCCACGTGAACCACTCCATTCCCATGGGAAGTGCTGTGTTGTTCCATACTTTCTCCTTCTTCCTTCCATTTTCACTTGAACCACTCAGGTCCCCTTCCCCTATCCTTTTTTTCCTATTTTCTCTCTCTCGTTTTCTCTCTCACCACTCAGATGCCCCTGGATTCGTCCCTGGGTATAAGAAGGAGCTTTGTTTCCCCATATCGCGAACGGCAAATAAGATGGGTTTTGCTGTCTTGCAGGTGTTATGGAGAAGGTTTTAATCTGCAGAAAACAAAGCCAACTCAGCTCAAAGTCCGTCAACTTACTCAACCCTAATACTCTAGCTTGTCGCAGCTTAAAGGTGTGTCTTATTCATACTCGGGTTTTCAATGTTGAGGAGCAGAAGAGCATTCTTAAGCATTTCTATAAATTGCAAAGGATGGGTAGAAATGGGCAAGTTAGTGGTATATATGGACAATTTCACTCTTCATATATTTTTTTTAGTACTTCAATTTAGTGATTCCAACTTTTAATTTATTTATAATAAGCTCTAAATATACATACTATCATTTTTTTCATGGTTGCTTTGGTTCCAAAATCAGAAATTATATTGAAAATAATCATTGGTTGAGTCCATGCTATATTAGTATGTGATGATTGAAACTCTTGCAGAGTACAGTTCCCCTAGGCATGTTCTGCTCAAGAATATGGCACTGGATTGCACCTCCTGACTTTGAAGATGACATGGCGAAATTGGTAGTGATTTCTTTCAATTTGCATCTGAAGAAATCTTGTTACTTGTAGCTCTGCAGGTAGTCAGCTTTATTGAATATTTGTTTTACTGATTCAGACACCAGAAGCACATACTGCTGCATGGGAGACTCTGAGGGCAAGGTTTGCTTCAAATATTATTTTTCCCTCAGTACGTAATGGGCTTTATACCCTCTAACATTGATCCTATTTTCTGTGAGGTGTTACTTGATTATTTGTAATATTAAGATTGGCAATTAAGTGACATCCTTCAAACTTTATTTTGAGGATAATTTATTAGATTTAATTAGTACTTACATGTTAACACTGCCTTTCCAATGATGGGTTTGTTTCTTCTGCTTGCTGTGAACAAACTCTGTTATGGTCCTGTTTCTGTAAACATAGTCTTTGGGAAGCATGGTGGGCAAATGCTGAGGCTGTGAACATGATGTCATGACAATATGATGTTATTTCTACAAAAAAAGTTTGTGCTAATTGTCTTTTTATGGCAGGGCAAGTAGTGCTGCATACCCTTATCGAAGATAGCGAGTCTTCTTACTGGAACCTTGACACATGCTTTATATTTGTTCTGTATTCCAATGGATGTGTTAAATATTTATCCGTGCCATTGTGTACTTCAATTAGACATGGATGAGTCTAATTTTTTTTCCCATTGTACCCATGAATTTTCCTTTGCCATAATCACATGTCTATTATGCATTTATGTTTCTTATTTATAATTATATATTTAAGCAATCGAAACTATCCACCCATTTATGCAGTAATTAGTCAATTTTTTCAACTTGTTCCAAGTTTTCATGTTATACACTAGTCTTAGAGTTTCTTGTCTGTGTTAAATACTTTTATTTGCTACAATATCATGATTGAATCCTTTTTATTTTATTCAGTGGTTAAGATTAAGAAGCATTTTTTAATTAGTGATATTGCTAGAACAGATGATCCTCGAGATAAGCAATGTATTTTAAATTGCACCCTTACAATTATATCATATTGTTAATTTAAGAATGTATTGACACTTTGACAGTACTTATACATGGATTTTTGTGCAAGATAATTTTTTCTATAATTTTCAAGTTTTGTTTAAGTACAAAATAGTAAAGTATTTAACATTGACTATCAGTTTACCAAATGTATGCATGTAAATGCAATCTTATGGTATTCCTAATAGTGCACACCATGAGTCATTGAATGTTTTTACTTTGTATGATATCTAAATTGCATGAGTTGGTATTTCACTGTACCTCTACGATCTCTCTGAACTGTATTGATATTGTACTGCATTCATAATTTATTTTACTTAACATTGACAGGAGATGTAGATAGGCAGATCTATGAAATACTCATCAGGGTGCAGGTATGCGGTATTGTGATGGTTATAGGGTTTGTGGGAGAATGTTTTCTGAAGAACTGACAAGCAATCTTTCGCATACTGCACTTGTGATTTAAATTGTCACTGCATTCCTCACTTTTTTGGTTAATTTATTTTTTTCTCCCTTTGTTTCAATTTGGTGTGCTTTCATCAAATCATGGGCCTCACACTCAATCACCTGCACTGTGCTGTGATATTTATGCACACAAGTGCTTGCATCTGATAGCTCATAGCCATTTGGTTTGTGAATGCTTAAAAGATTAATCAACATAGTCAATGTTTTCGTTTGCCAGCACCTTATTTCTCAGTCAAATATTCTCTGTTTAAGGAATATGTATGCTTGTCCCCTGCTTCATTATATGCCGTAATCCATTTCTCCCTTTCTTGAAAGTGAGACTAACTATAGAAACATAGCCAGGGAGAATGAGTAGGGAGGGGTAGCACCTATCCCACTATATCTAATTATCCATAGCATTGATTTTTCTTTCTTACATGTGTGCCATGAATGAATGATAAGACATTTGTTATTTTGTGTTAAACAAAGATAAGTTACCATCCCTTTTTGAAAGTCATCATAAATATTTTGATTTGGCTCATTTTGATTAGGGATGTATTACAGAAACCAATTGTGTTTTTCCAGACTTTGTATTAAATACAACATCGAGGTCTTGCTAAACTAGTAAAGGGACTGGTTTCTGAATGGCAATGGAGCTAATGTTGCTAAACATTGTGTTACAGCTGTCTCAGCAAAAAGGTCCTTTGAATCTTTCAAAAGGATATGATCTTGAAATTTTGGTGTTTTTACTGTATTATATTCTTATATTTATATATTTGATTTTACAGGATTTCAATTACCTTTAGGAAGATGGATAATAGTAAATTGCCGCACATGTTTGCACCTGATCCTGAGATTAGGTGAGGGGGTTAGCTCTACATTTCTACTGCTGCATGTGCCCACATCTATGGAGAAAATTGATTGTATTGTCACTTTTTTTTTTTTTTTTTTGCAGGGATCTACTTATTGCATTGTATAAATCAACCAAGGTAAAGACTGGTAGGATTATATTCTACAGGTGAATTTTGGTTTAAGAAAGACACATGTTCCATATAGTGTTTGTATATAAATGAGTCATATTTTTCAATATGTCTTTTCATTTAAATTTAAATTTTGGCGGGGTAGAGATGGAGTGAGTGAGGGCCAATTCAGTCAGGTTTTACATTTCCCTTTTATAAAGTCAGATTTTCTATAAAATACGTAATGTATTATGCAAGGTGGTGGCCCCATGTGAATCCATTAGCAATCCTTGCTTGCATGAAAATATTTCCCAGCTTTTCTCAAAATTTGGTCAGGTGCAAGTTTGTGGTTATTCAATTTGGCTTCAATTTTATTGATTTGGAATTACTTTTCCTATATTTATGAAGGTACTGTTGTAGATACAAGTATTTGCCACCCTAGAGAATATGATTTTTACATCAACAGCCATGCTGGAATCAAAGGTAATACTATTATTTTGCAAGATCAACTGCACCAATAATTGGCACTCGATAGAGTTCTGATTTTGACTACACTATTTGCATTATAAAATAGGGAACCAGCAGACCCACGCACTATCATGTACTATATGATGAAAACAACTTCAAGGCAGTTGAGTTGCAGAGTTTAACAAATAATTTATGTTACACGTAACTCTTCCACTCTGATACCTATATATCATCTGTTCTCTGTTTTCCTTTTTTCTTTTTTTACTTCTTACTATATTATTTTTAGGTATGCAAGGTGCACTCGATCAGTATCAATAGGTTGGACCCGCTTAATCTCTTGATTGCTTTTCTCTACTCGCTGAACCATCTTTTACTAAGGTTGATTCTATATTGCAGTTCCTCCTGCTTATTATCCGCATCTGGCAGCATTTCGAGCTCGCTACTACATTGAAGGTGAGACATCAGATGTAGATATTACTGCAAGTGGAAGTAGGAGCACCAACGTGGTGGTGACTCTGCCCTCAATCAAGGAGAATGTCCGTGCCAGTTGTTGCAGACACATAAACCGACATAGCCATTCTTTTATTGTATCCCAATGGGCCTAACATGACTGACTATTCGGATATGAAATGCGTCAAGCACCATGATTTTATGCAAAAATAGAAACAGTTAATGCTTTGACAAGTTAAAAGGCCAGAACTTTGTGTAACTTAAATCTGCAATTAATCATGTGCAGTTAGTATACAATGCTGCAAAAGATAAAAGCTCTGAGAATGATCGACCTGATTTTACATGGTGGATAAGAGAATGACTAATTAACCTGACGCTAAAGCGGACTAAACTATTGTGCAGAAAGCAGCCCCAAGCCACAATCAAATTAAGAACATGTGGTCTTGTCGATTGATCACACAAACATCACTGGCAAGAGAATATACATAAGAAAAAAGATCAATAGCTCTAAATTCCACACTATATATATGCTACAAAAACAGTGTTATGTGAAAGAAGAATGCCAAAGCTCCTCCCTTTTAACAACTTGTAAGGGCCTTCGCATAAAGAAATGCCGCCACTTAGCTCACCTGCATTCACAAATTCACTTCTACCTATGCCAGTTTTTGCAGACACATTAACCAACATAGAACCTAAATAAATGGATTCAAATTGAACGGATCAGAATCTAATGTTAAAAAAGAAACAAAGATAACCTCAAGAGCTTTAAGTGAAAATATCATCCAAGTCATCATGGCATCTAAATGACCCTCCTTGGAGAAGGATTGCTAAAAAAATCTTCAAATATGCCCCCCCTAATGAAATACTAAACTAAAAATTAATTTCAAGGTCGAGGGCCAGGGAGTGGAAAAGAAATGACTTGGGAGGCTCTTGAAAATACATATTTCCTTTTCCTTATGCCATCCACTATATGCTTTTCTGATGGTGTAGCTGAAATTTACAGTCAAGGTTTTTTTGGAAGTGAGCAAAAGTTGCAATTTGAAATTAGGTTTGGCTGGAGCACTGAGTGGATGTTTGGATGGGCTTTTACTTTTTAGCAGTTGTTTTAAATAGAAGTGCTAATTTTAAAAAAAATAGGTATTTAGTGTTTGGATGTAGTTACGTATAAGTGATTTTAGTAAAAAAAAAACAGATTTGTAGTGTTTGGATATAAATATATAGAAGTACTTTTATGCAGATAAAATTACTGAAAAAGATATGTAAAAATATTTTTTATATTGTGTTTCAATTTCAAAAATTAATTTTTTTGTTAAAATTAAATTTAAAATTATAAAATATTAAGAATGGAAATATGTTAACAATGTATAGGTATTTTTGACACTAAAATTTTCTCTCTCTTGTATTCAAAACTACTTTTAGCTAAAAGTTAGAAAAATGAACTTCTAAAAGTACTTGCTTTTTAGATTTTTTTTTACCAAAAAACACTTGTTTAAAAGTAGTTGCCAAACGGTACTTTTAATCAAAAGTACTTTTTTATAAAATAAAAAAAAGTAGCTTTTCCAAAGGAAAAACTGCATCCAAACGGGCCCTGAATGAGCTAGATTACCTGAGAATGTATCTGTGCTTGATGTTGAGCATCCTCAAGTTTGGTTAGATAAGTCAAGTTATGCTGAAGCTTGGCTTAACATGCATCTGTATCAGGTAATAATATTTCATGACCCAGTAGCATATGCTTTATGAAGGAATTAATTATAGTACATGAACAATAAGGCAACATTAAGCAGTTGATAAATGATACCACTAGCTAGAAACAGAAAGACATTCAAATAAGAAATATGCCAATGCTTCAAGTGGACAAAATTACAGCATACCTACCTCAGTAAGTACAGATATATGAACATTTTGATAAGTCAAGGAAAGGACATGAGTAGCATAGCCTTTGATTGCATGCTCAAAACCTGCAATTGATCTCTGTTTCAGCTTAGTGTATAATATAATCATGGGCAAATTAAAAGTTTGAAGCTAAAAAGCTCAACGAGTGCAAGCACTAAACAAGAAAAGTAGCTTAATCAAGATAGAAGCCAAAAACTCCACTTGTTTCCAAAAGATTAATACTCATTAATTACAATGTATACATAAGTGTAAAAATTATAAAATTAATAAAACTATCATAATATTGTATGATGAAAAAATATATAGTCTTCTCTAATATGCTACAAGTTGCAGTTTATTGACACTGTCATGCTTTCAAAGTTCAAACAAACACCTTAAGAAAATTATTAAGAGGTCAAGCGGAAGGAGTCTAGAAGGAAGATAAAACTAGCATGACATTAAAAGATGGCACTTAAATCATTAACATGGAAGTGGAACTTCACAAAACCATTACTGTTTATATCATAGTGTCTTTTCAACAAAAGCCAACCCAAAATGTATATTATTAGACGAAAGGTCTTGTCTCTTTCATCTCATACAAAATTACATTGAGATAGAAATATCAACTTTGATACGCATCCACACAAAAAAAATTGAAACAAAATATTATAAAAAAAGAAAAAAAAAACTTTAATTCACAAAATATTAATGATGATTTCATGTACAATGTAATCCACCAAACAACTTAATAGTTACAAATGGTTGATCTAAAGGAAAATTTGACTCAAAAATAACTGCTTGGCAATTTCAGTCTACTAGGCACATCCATAACGAACAGAAATGTAACAACAATACACAAGACAAAATGGAAGAGGTTGTTGCATCATCTATGTTTACATAATGTAAAACTAACACAAAAATGAACTTCAAGTCCAATTTTCACATTAAAAAAAAAAAAAACTTTCTGAAAAATGCACACTAATAGTGAGTGACATATTAGAGGTAAGACTAAACTGAAGTAATTTACATGAGAGGGGGGAAGGGAAAGAGAGTCAGGACAACTTATCTTTGGTCCCCCCCCCCAGCCAAAAAAAAAAGATACAAGTTTCTTTAAACCACCATTTGCAGGCATGGATTTCACCCTTATTCATCCAATGCTTAGTTTGTGCAGAAGCTATCGCTATGGTACATGGAGACAAGTTAGGTTCCCATCTTTGGTTGGCTCACTTGCTAAAGTAATTTTGGAATATAAATGACTAAAAACTTTTAAGTGGTTGATTGCATGCTCCAAGTATTAATTATTAATGTGAAGATGTTATATATTTTGAAATTGGCAACAAATTACTTAAGTATGGAATCATCGACAGGAATACAGAATTCATCTCCATTGTAGGCCCAAAGTTCCCTGCATGTGTTTATAAAGATTATGTTTGGGCTGGCATGGTTGCTTATTTGCTGGCAATATCTCACTCTTTGCCACAATTTTGCTTGATTCCTTATGATGGGATTTCTTTTTTATAATAGGACCACACTATCAACTGTCATGTGTGCTACTGGCTTATGTTTCTTATGTAATATGTCTGTTTAGAAATTATATAGCTAATTGGTGAGTTATATAATGTGCTGACTTTATGTATTCTACTATCTCATAGAAAGCAATAAAATCTACTGGTTTACATATTTATATTATCTTCAAAGGAACTTTTAATAAAACTTAATCAATGGTTGACAGGTGATATACATGAGGAGGTGGAGAATCATAACCATTTTCTTGATCGGGTGGTATGCAAACAACATCTACCTCTGTTTCAGTGAGATTTTTTATACCTAATTTCTTGTTGGAAAGGAGAAACATAGAGACAGGCAAACACTCAAACTCATATTGCTATGAACAAAACTCGTACTACTCTATGTCTAGAATACTGTAACGGATTTCCAACTACATCAAAAGCTTAAGTAATTAGAAATGAAAAAAAATTGAATTATTTCCATGTTTTAAGAGATATGACTTAAGAAAACAAAGTCCTTAAAACCTTTATCTTTTTCATTGTTTTGATTTTTAAACCTTTAAAATAAAAGATGTACCCAGGAACGAAGTGATGCATAAATGTTTCTCCTTTTCTTGGGGACTTATAAACGATCTTCTCAACTTAAGGAAATAAACGAAGATCTTTAGTATCACAAAGGTTGCTAAATGAAAACCCACTTTGAAAGTCAATTGTAATTTCCACATAAGATTTAAACAAGGGGAAACAAAAAGGGAGCTAGAGTAAAGCATTTACAACTCCATAGAAATGAAGGACCTTCTACAGGAGCCCAAATATGAAAATTTATGAAATGGTTTATGCTATCTAACCTGTAAGGATAGATTTTATATCTGGTGTTTACAGCAACATTTTTCTATTTAAGTTATTAAATGAATATAGAAGGCATGTCTTATGAGAAAAATTATTTATTATAACTTTTAATAATTAATTATAATAATTTATTTTTTATTTAACTATCATTATTCTTTTTATTTTTCAGAATAAACAATTTCTCTCTCTCTCTCTCTCTCTCTGTGATTTTAATAAGATGGAAAAGAGAAGAACAAATGGGTAGGAGAAAATTAATAAGATGGAAGAGAGAAGAACAAATGGGTAGGAGAAAATTGCTGTAAACGATGAGCATAATGTTATCAATCAATCAGGTTGGAAAAGGGGGAATTGCAAGAGGGGAAAGACAGAACATGTTCTAATGTGTGAAATGATTTTAATAAGATGGAAGAGAGAAGAACAAATGGGTAGGAGAAAATTGCTATAAACGATGAGCATAATGTTATCAATCAATCAGGTTGGAAAAGGGGGAAATGCAAGAGGGGAAAGACAGAACATGTTCTAATGTGTCAAATAAAATGGAAAGAAAATAAAGAATACACTCAATGAAAGAGAGAGAATTCACACAAGATTTTCAAGTGAAAATAAGTGAACAATTTGGAGCAAGACTATGAACTTTTGCATAGAACAAACAAAATAAACTGAAATCTTCCCAACAACCAACTATTCAACAAACAACCAACATCAAGGAAAATGAAAAGAATACAAAATGACCTACCAATAGAGAGATGAAACCGACAGGGGAGGAGGGCAGTGGGAAGAGAGAAATTTTGGTAGTAGAGAAGAGCTAGGAGAAGTGAGTGACAAAAACTTTTGCACAAATAGAAGGGCTTGATTTGCAAATGAGGAAGGGAGAAGAGTTAATATGAAATTTACAAGAATTATTTAAAAATAAATAAAGTTGTCTTTTAACTGTTCTCTACCATTTTAAATGGGATCATAGGGGAGTACTCCATAAATAAATAATAGATATAATTAATAAAATAATAAATAAAATAAAAAAGAATAACGTTACTTATATATCAAGTCAGACGCATCAGTATTTTTAAGATAATTCAAACGCATTATGGAATTCTTTTTATTAAAAAAATAAAGTGAAGAACTTTATAAAATCTCTAAAAAGACATTAAAAGAAGGGAGATGCTATGGTGCACATAGTTTTTGATAATTAAATTAAATTTTTTTTAATTTTTTAATATTAATTAATTATTATTTAGGTCATATAATTTTTTAAAAATTTTTTAAAAATTTTTTATATTCTTTTTATATTATTTATCCATAATTTTTTTGATATTATTAAAAATTTTAAAAATATTTAAATATTTTAAAAAAATTTTAAAAAAATATATGACATAACAAATATTTAATTAATATTAAAAAATAAAAAAAATTAAAATATAAAATATAACAAATTGACACTATTAAAATTAAAAATAATAAAATAAAAAATAAAAAATAAAAAAAGAGATATAGCTTAAAATTTTCCTTAAAAAATCTTGTTTCACGGGACAACTTTGAAAAGGTGAAATTTATGCTACTTTGATAATATGGATATTCTTAAAGTAAGATTTTATTATTTTTATAATTTTTATTTTAAAAAATAATTTTAAAATATTAAAAAATATTAAAAAATGTTTTATAATAAAAATATTTAAAAATAAATTAAAAAACAAAGTAAAAAAATAAAAAAATTCATTTGATTTTTTTTCCTTTTTTTTCTTTTTACAAAAACTTTAAAATTATTTTTTAAAATTAAAATTAAAAAATTAAATCGGTTATCCTTTAAATACTTCCGAAGTAACGAAAGCTTTTTACTTGGTGTCAACGTCACCGCTCATCAATTTTTTTAGTATCATTTTAGGATAAAATGTTAAAGTAAAAAAAATATATTATAATATTTAAAAAAATAAACAATTAAAATTAAAATCTTACTATTCTATAATTATATTTTGTGAGTGTAAAATAATTATAAAATTTTTTTAAAAATAAATTTTTTAAATTTTTAAATTTTTTTATAATAATCAACTAATAATAAATTT
>JASKGM010006615.1:0-10872 GCA_034509205.1 Ceratonia siliqua
TCAGGCTTTAAGTGGAAATTTAATTTCTCCTAAATGTCCTAATGTCTTTTCGCTTAGTCGACTTAACAAAATATTTCAAACTACGTTGACCTTGATCCCTTTTGGGGTACGTAGGCACTTACTTGATAAGGCATGTCTAGTTATTTATTTTTTTTCAATTTTTGTCCATTAATATTAATAAAAATGGGTAATTTTAAATAAATTAAAATACATTAAAGTACAAATAATCTAGGGTAATCGTCCTTAGGGATGGACGTTGTAGGGTGCCTAATACCTTCCCTACGCGCAATTAGACTCCCGAACCCTTCATCTGATTTCCAAGGCCAGTTTTCCTTTCTTTTTTAAGGATCCCAATTATCCTTCTAATTAATTGGTGGCGACTCTCATTTTCTTTACATTTTCACTTACGCACCTCAAAGTCATCAAGTGATGGCTTTTTACCGGCCGTCACGTTATGACAAGTTATAAAAGTAGTTATTATATGACTAAAAAAATTGTTTTATCAAAAGTCGCTATTTTAAATGTTTAAACTATTATATAAATATGGTCATTAATCTTGTTTTAACTTTATGCTTTAAATAAGTTCTTCTTAAACTGAATAATTTAAAATTAGTGTTATTTCATTTACAATTAATTTCTAATATCATACCCAACCATTTTTATTGACAAAGTTTAATGACATTTATAATGAGTAAGTATTTTAAAATGAGATCAAATTTAGCTAGTACTTTCATTTTATAAAAAGAAATATTATTTTGAAGGTATTAACCATTTTTATTATGTTATAAAAAGTGATTATTATGTTATAAAAGTTGTTATTCTATGATTAAAAATTTTGTTTATCAAAACTCGCTATTTTAGATGTTTAGTTATCTTATAAATATGGCCATTAATCCTGTTTCTAACTTTATGTTTTGAATAAGCATTTCTTATAAATGAATAATCACTTGTGAACAAGGTAGTTATCAGATTTTAAATATGTGTTATTTCATTTACAATTTATTTCTATATTATACCCAAACATTTTTATTGACAAAAATTTTAATATTGGCAAAGTTTATTGACATATATAATGAGTAAGTATTTTAAAATGAGATCAAATTTAGTCAATATTTATATTCAATTAGTTGCCCTTTGTTTAACTAAATTTTATTGGGTAATAACCTTTATATATGTATATCATAATAACCACTTACTTTGAAAATTGTTATAACTTATAGAATGATGTTTATTTTTAATTATGATAATAAAAATTTGTTATTTTGTGAATATTACAGTATTTCTTCAAGTGTGAATGTTACGTTATGAATTAATGTTTAATGAAATAAGACTTACCTAAAGTGAAATAACCACGTTACTAAGAATGAAGTAGTTATTTTGTTATATTAAATGGTTATCCTGTTATGGCAAGTGTTTATTGAAGTAGCAAATTTAAGATTACAATCATATAGGCACCCTGAATATGGTAATCTTGCCATCCAAAGTATAGATCTGCGATAAGCACAAGCAAATTATGAGATGTGGTGCTTCAACTATGAGATGACATAGTTACTCAAGTAGCAAATTTAGGAAAGAAAAATTAAATTGGCGCTGGATGTATGATACTTTTATCATCACAATCATATGTTCATGATATGTATTAGTTAACTATTTTTATAACATATTAACTACTCCTTATAACAATATATAATCATTGTCTTAAAAGTGATTATTACCTCTAAAATAGTACTTGTGTGATTATAAAAACCAAAGTGTGAGTTCAGTATGTGAATATTACTATTTACTCGTTTATAAAATATGAATATGACATTATGAATTATCGCTTAGTAAAATAACATATAATTCAAGTGCAATAACCATTTTAGCAAATTATGAGATGTGGTTACTTAAGTAGCAAATTTAGGTAAGGAAAATTAAATTGGCGCTGGGTGTAAGATACTCTTACCATCACAAGCATATGTTCATGATATGCATCAGGTAATTATTTTTTATAACACATTAACAATTTCTTATAACTTGATAACCAATTTTTGAAAAGAGGTTATTAATTACCTCGAACATAGTACTTGTGTGATCATAAAAATTAAAGTGTGAATTAAGTATGTGAGTATTAAACTATTTACTGAAATGTGGATATTACATTACAAATTATTGCTTAGTGAAATAACATCTAATTCAAGTGAAATAACCACGTTGTTAAATAGTGCTGAATCAGTTACGTGTAGCAAATTTGCAAAATAAAAAACAACTGAAATTAATTAATTAAAGCCATACGACAAATTGTTCTTACAATTCACAAGTTAACATCTAACTTCAATTAAGGCAGAATTGCCACCAGTTATCTACCCTCTCCTAAAGCTTAATAGTGGAACATTTACTGGCTATTGTATTATTGCATATGTTTAGCTCGAAACAGCCACCCTCTTCATCCTTCATTATTATCACCATGAGTTAACTTCTGCAAAATCACAGGAGATCATATATATATTCAGCATACAGATAGAGAAATTTAAAACACATTTACATCGAATATGTTGAAGTGTCTTCACTTCATTTAATGCATTAGTTTGGCAAGAGTTTTCATTTTTTCAAAAACTATACATAAATCCAATTCCAACTTGTGAAACTTACCATGGTGATGCTAGGTAAGATAACACCATATTGATACCTTCAATTATGTCTGTTAACAAAAAAATTTCTCTAACACTACACCTTGAAACATTGAACCAAGTAGCAACACCACTGTAGAAATGAGCAACAAGTGTTGAGAATATTTAGTTGCATTAAAATATAAAGAGAGTGCATCAAAATTTTAACTTGCTCTACTTACACCAGATTTCGACTTAATAAAAGTATTCAAAGTCTCAATGAGATTAACCTACAAGCTAAGAAAAATGAAATATCATAGAACGTACACGTCAAGTACAATAAAATTAGTAGTCATGAAATAAAAAACATTCGAATTTCAAATAGATATTATAAAAGGTATGCCTAGAGCCTTAAGCAATGCTCAATCCCTGAAAACATTTCTTGATTCAGGTATTTTATATACTTCAGTCAGGGTAGACATGTTTGATTTTACATGTTTAGGAATTATTGAGCAATCAAGTCATGGGTTTGATAAATAGAATCCATAATTGGGTATATCTTGGGAGAGGGCATGAAAAGTTTATCTTCCTCTTTTCTTGGAGACTAGTGGCCACCTAATTTCTTTAGGTCCTAAATGAAATAAAACAACACAAAGTAAGAACCAAGAGTAAAATGTAAGTTGAAGTTGTTTTCCCCATCATTTTATGTGATTGAAGTTACTTATCTGTGATCATTCTTTCCAATTTGTGAACTATATATAACAAAAATAATTTGTTAGGCCAAAGGAAAAAGCATGTTAGAAGTCTCACATCAGAGGCGTTGGGTGGTTAAGTGTTATATATAAGGGTGAGACATTCCTCACCTCCCAATTCGGCCCACTTGAAATTCTTCATGGCATCAAAGATGGTGACCCGAGACTATGACCAGGATTTGATACTAGTTTGTAGTGGTAACTAGGTTCACTCCTTTTGATCATATAAGGCTCTTTTGGAAAGATGAGTTAGGTCCACCTGAAATTCTTCATGATATCAGAGCTCGTAAACAGAGACTAAAACTAGGACCCGTACTAGGTTTGTGGTGACTATAATGTTGGAAGTCCCATATCAAATGTCTCATAATCAACAAAGCTGTGATTATCGATAGCAAAGTACGATACAAGATTATTAGCAAAACATCTTCAAAACATATTCTCAATAATGTTAATATATTGATAACAAATCAACAAAGCTGTGATTATCAATAGCAAAGTACGATACAAGATTATCAACAAAACATCTTCAAAACATATTCTCAATAATGTTAATATATTAATAACAAATCAACAAAGCTGTGATTATCAATAACAAAGTACGATACAAGATTATCAGCAAAACATTATCCAAGCAAACATAGTATTCATGAATCATGAGTTTGAAAAGTTAAATGACATACTACAACTGGATTTTTACAAGGTATATAGGTACATTGCAATTGATATGCTAAATGTAAGAATTTTTCTATTGTGGGCAGCCACTAATTGGAGGTTTTATGTTTTTCATAAAACTAGCAAATTATGAATCAATTGGGAGATGATTAAAGTCCATATTATCACTGTTGTTTATGGACTTTAAATGCTTTGGTGGTATTGATGTGATTAACAGCTTAGTGTAGGCACAGTCCTATAAATCTATAATGGGAGAGCCTATTAGGATTATTTTATTTTTTATAAAATGGTACGTCCCCTCTCCACTCCTAACCTAACAAGAGAGATTACTAACCTCTGGCTTGCCCCATTAATGGTCACTTTTTTATATGAAGTTAGAGAGGAAGACCTTGCCTGTTTGAATTATCCTGAATCGGTAAGCATGTTGAAGACATGTATGCTCATAAATTAATTCTATAAACGGTGTTCTAAATTCATACAAGATATCAATTTTACTTACTTGTAGTACTAGGGCTTACTTGTATGGATTTAGAATCCCAATTATGTTAAATCATAATTATGTGTTTATATTTGAATTATTGAGGCTCCTCTTTTCTTGTCTTTTTTTTTTGTTGAATATTATTCTGAATTTTTTTTGGAATATTCCATGCACAAAAAAACAAGAGGGAAAGAGGAATTTCAGGTATTTTGAAAGAGGCCTTTTTTTTGGGTTGTGTTTTGTGAAATATTTGAGCAATTACTGGATGTTTTTATTCAATTCATATGTACTTTTGTGTTGATTGTACTCTTGTGGTGATATTTGGCTATAATTACACAAAAAAAAATTGGAAATATTTTAGAACCTTAACTATGTTATTTTAGCCACAACTTTTTCAACAGATTTAATTCGAATTTGTAGTTGAAATTCATTTTTATAGGGATTAGTTATTGATTTGCTTCAAGACTCATTTTTAGACTGAAATCGAGTTGAAAATACTTGAAAAGATGCTGCTAGGAGCTCGGTTTCAAGTTTTCATGGAGTCGGGTCAATGATTTCCCTTTCCTATTGCCACTATTGTTACAAGACTTGATGAGACTACAATTTTCTTATGCTACAAGGAGTCAGAATTTTCCCGTTGACCAGTTAGATTGAAACCCAAGTTATGCCCTACTCTTAATTGAATTAGGAATAGTCAACGTAATAATTGTATCTCTATCTCTTATCTTTCCATATCATGAAGAATCGCATCAATAACATTTATATAGAGGATTTTATGCCCAAATTACCGAAGCTTGTCAAGGAAATAGTTTCCTAATATAGTCTCAACGTCCAACTCTATTTTGACATCCATAACTTCCGAATTCGCATTTAATCTTGAAATATGAAAATTTGAAACTTTGCATTATCTTTCCATAGCCATAAAGATCACATTATTTGGACTTTTAGAAAATGTTATGCCTTAATTACTGAGACTGGTATGGACATAAAAAAAAAAACTTTCCAAAAATATCAACTTGAAAGATTTTCTATTGAATCTAACTCTTTCTTCTGCATGAGCTCTTTCCCATGCGCATGCGGTGACGTGTGTGGCTCACACGCTGCTCCAATGTTTCCCAATTTTTAGCTTGTTGTTCCTCCTTTTGTGATGGTAACTACGGTATAAGTTTTCACATTTTTCCACTACTGCAAATGTTTTTATTAAAAATGCCATAATTGAGATTGTGATTTTGTTGTAATTATGTTAGTTAATATATACCAGTAGAGGTACTTTATGTGTAGTACTTCATTCTGGGAGTTTTATTTATAAGCATGCTAATTTGTGTGTTGGTTGATTAGCCATGAATTTGAGTTCTATAAGTTTGTATGAATATATTCTCTCCGAAGTGATTTTATTCATATTAAATTTGTAGGATTTATGCTTTGAGATAGTTCCTGCTTATTACATACAATCCTCTAGGGAATTATTGTGTGTTTTAATTTAGGAAAAGCATGAAAGCATTTTCGGATTGGAAAGTAAATTAATTTTGAAAATCTATCTACCCAAAGAAGATGATTTTCAGAATTAATTTATTTTCGATTGGCTTCATGTATTTGGGAATATCTTACATATTCTACATACTCTACCCAAAGGAGAGATGTGGTAATATGCTTTGGGATTCCAGTTTATGGCTTATGATGTTAAAAATGTATGTAATTTGCCATATAACTGACATATTGTATTTCTTTATAACAGTCTCTTTTGGTATGAACAATAATACTGCTATTGTTAAGGAATTATTGAGAAATAAGTTAATTTTGAAAATCTATCTACCCAAAGGAGATGATTTTCAGAATTAACTTATTTCATATTTGAACAATAATATTGTTATTGTTGAGAAGTTAAATGAGCCTAATTTTAAAAGATAGAAGAAAGGTATAGAATTTTTCCAAGGAATGGTTAACCTAGACAAGGATTGATTACTAAATCAAATATGTTTTAAAGCTTGCTCGTTAATAATTGCTGGGCAAATTGGTTTTGCCATTTTGACTTTAATTTGACGTCTTAAAATGAACTAGCGTTAATATTGATTGTAAATTGATTGAGGGCTTTAGTTTTTTCTTGCTAGTGAATAACGTCTAGAGCATTTTTTATTATTGATTACAAAGCCTATAGACGTTGCTTTGATGCATGGTATTTTAACCAATGCAATTGCTTATTGTTTAGCTTATGTTTTAATATATTGGCCCAATAGATTATTTTAAACTATTTATTTATATAGTTGGTTTCTAGTTATGGCCTTTAAGGTTTTGGGCTATAAGAGTTTGGATACCTTGATAATTCTCCTTTTGGGTTGTTTTAATTTTATGACTTTAATAGTTATAGCCATAGTATAATGGACCAATTTGTTTTAGTAACTTACATTTAAGATTTATAAAATAATATTCAAATGATTTAAAAGTTAGCCCAAAATTTTAAATTATTTCATGATATTATGGACTTCTAATGTTAGTGTAGAGTGGCTCGAAATTTTTTAACATCAAATAAGGCTTTCATATTGTGTGATATTGAGCCTATTGCTTATTGAATCTTTGGGTTTATGTTTGTATTAGAGTGCTGGCCCAATTTTGTTTTAGTCATTTTAAACTATATTGTTGTTAGGCCAATTTTCTATGAACTTTGTTAAGCTCAAAGATTACATGTTGTGAATGGGCTCATTACACCTTGAAATAATTATAATGTGCTTATTGTATAATTTTTGGTTTGAACTAATTGTTTAAGTTCATAAAGGAATTTATTCTTGTATTACTTGTATATCTATAAGTTGTAAATCTAAATAATTCCTTTAATTAAAATAGACTATCAATTTTGAATTTCTGATGATAAATATAAATTATTTGTTAAAGTCTATTATATTTTTAGAAACCTGTTTTAAATTAATATGGTCTTATTTTGAACAATGGACTAGACTATTTATTTAGTTATGAAGAAATTTACTTAGTTCAAAATTAAGTCTAATTTTATTAAATTAAGGCATTATTAGCATAATAAATAAATTATTTTAATTAATGTTATGCTTATATTTTAATTAATATTTATGCCTTAATTTATGCACACCATTGATGTCATGTGATTAGTATGTATTTGATTATTAAAAAGTAACCACACTATCTTTAATTAGGATGAAATAGAAACTTATATTAATTTCTTAATTAGCCCCACATTTTTTAAGAAATGTTCATAATTTATTAGGTTCCATCATAAAGCTAGTGAGTTAACTTTTTGTTAAAATCTTTATCCACAAGTAGATTTTAATGACATGTTGTTTTGTATTTACATTTGATTTGTCTTACATTAGTAAGCTTATCATTATGTTGTGTACTTACAAGAATTTGACTCTGACATTAGTACCAAAAATGACCCTTAAACATTTTCACAAGAAATTGATAGTAATAACTCTAAGTTATGCCATAAAAGATGAGATAGATTCTATGACAAATAATCAAGTATGGGATTTTGTTGAGTTACCTAAGGGGTGAAAGTCATTGGTTGTAAATGAGTCTTTAAAATCAAGAAAGATTCATTAGGTAACATTGAGAGATACAAGGCTAGACTCGTTGCCAAATGATTCACACAAAAGGAAGGAATTGATTATAGATAAACTTTCTCTCTTGTTTTTAGAAAATATTCTTTCCGTATCATCATGGCACTAGTTGTACATTTTAACTTAGACTTACATCAAATGGATGTGAAAACAATCTTCCTTAATGGAGATTTAGAGGAAGATGTTTATATGAAACAACTTGAAGGGTTCATTTCAAGTGATGGTGATCATTTGGTTTGCATACGGACTAAAGCAAGCCTCTCGTCAATGGTATTTAAAGTTTCATAATGTTATATCTTTATTCGGTTTTGTAGAGAACATTATGGATCAATGTATCTATCACAAGGTTAGTGGGAGCATAATCATTATTCTAGTATTATATATGAATGATATTTTGTTTGCAACCAATGATATGAGGTTATTGCATTAGGTGAAACAATTTGTCTCTCAAACATTTTGATATGAATGATAAGGGAGAAACGTCTTATGTCATTGACATTAAGATTCATAGAGACAGGTCATAAGGTATCTTGAACTTGTCTCAGAAAACCTATATTAATAAGGTTCTTGAGAGATTTCATATGAAAGATTGTTCACCAAGTGTATTTAAACATATGGAGTTGAAGTACTTGACTGTTAGAGATCATGTGAAGAATGGGGTCATTGTTGTTGAGCATATTGGTACTGATGTAATATTAGCCAATCCATTGACAAAGGGGCTTAGACCCATGGTTTTTAAGACACGTGTCAAAAATATGGGTGCTTTGAGTTCTTTTGATGTACTTGGTTAATGAGAGTTTTGTCTTATTTCATTACTTTAGCATTGTGGATCCTATTATCACATGGTTGGGTATATGCTTTACCACAACGTGACAGCCGGTGAAATAGCCATCACTTTATGACTTTGGGTGCGTAAGGGAAAACGCAGAGGAAATGGGAATCGCCACTAATTAATTAGAAGGATAATTATGATCCTTAAAAAAGAAAGGAAAACTGGCCCTCGAAAACAGAGGAAGGGTTCGGGAGTCTAATTATGTGTAGGGAAGGTGTAAGGCACCCTACAATGTCCATCCCTAAGGACGGTTACCCTAAATTGTTTGTGCTTAATGATTTTAATTTATTTAAATTACCCATTTTTATTAATAAAATAATAATGGACAAAAATGGAAGAAATAAATAACTAGACTTGCCTTACCAAGTAAGTGCCTACGTACCCCGAAAAGGATCAAAGTCAACGTAGTTCGGAAATAGTTTTGTTAAATCGATTAAGTAGAAAGACATTAGGACATTTAGGAGAAATTAAATTTTCACTTAAAGCTTGGATAGTGAATTAGGACTATGGAGAGAACATCTCTACTAAAAGCCCACGAAAACCGAGACTTTGGAAAAATAAAGTTCCACTGAAAGTCTAAGAAAAGGAATAATCGGGACTTCGGGAAAGATGAACTTCCACTGAAAGCCCGACAGAATTGTGACTTTAGGAAAATAAGATTCCACTGAAAGTCTAGAAAGAGAAATAAGCGGGATCTCAGGGAAGATGAACTTCCACTAAAAGTCTGTGAGATTTATGCCATCAGGGGTCCAAGATATAATTCTTAAAAATTAGGGGTCCAAAATATAATTTTTAAAAATATGAGTCCCCAAATAAAATATAAGGCAATGAAATCATTTCCTTTGAACATATTTAAGATTCTCATCAAGAGAAGTGAATTTCATTTTGCTCGAGCTCCACTCTTAGGTTATTAGAGCCATTTAGGGATAATGGGGCCTTTGGAACCTCTAAATTTCTTTTAAAGGTAAAAATTGGATCACAAGATGAAGATTCAACAACGGTTTTGATATTTCAAAAATTAATCCTTGAAGTCCGTTCAGTTTAGTAGATTGGATCCTTGGAACCCAACCCAAATGACCTTAAACTTTATCCCGTGGGTATGTCACATGGGCCGTAGGAGTCCAAATTTTTTTATTTCAATAAATAAATAAATAAATAAATAAATATATATATATATATATATATATATATATATATATATATTTTAAGATGACAAAAGGGCTTTGGATCTTTACTTAGGGTCTACTTGGAAAAAGTAACTGATTCATTACTTGGCATTTTTTAGAAAGCAATAAAGTCCAATATTAGAATTGGCAACAAAACTTCAACGTGTGTGGACCAAAAGAATATCCTAGTACTAAAATTGAACTTAATTATTTTAAATGTAAATAATCCCTCATTTTTACATATAATCATCAAAAGAGAATAATGAAATAACATTAATCCTAAATACTAATGCGAAGTAAACAGATAAGGGAAAAGTTATACCTCACTGGAGAAGAACAAAGAAAAGGCAAGATGTTACATGCAAGAAATTACATCAAACAGAAATCACAAAACACAGATTATCATAAAAAGAAAATAACCAAATCCCTAACCAGCAAATAAGAAAAGAAATCAAGATGCTATACCCCATTTAATGGATCCCACCATCATGCACAGTACCTCAATGAAGTGGTCAGAGAAACACTTAAGCTCAAGTAATGCTCTTTGTTTCCAAACAATCAAAGAGATATAGTCCAGAAACATTTTATTTTCAAGACAAGATCTAACGAAATAAACAAACAAAGATCCCACTTTGATAAACCCACATCTTAAGATGAAGCAAAGAAATCAGATTTTAACTCTCCACAGCAAATCCCATGATTCACAACAAAATGCCACAACAGAAACGAAGTTTAAACAAAATGACATCTTGACAATCTTGATTTTGACACAGAGGAGAGAAGAGAAAGGGCACCAGCAT
>JASKGM010006616.1:0-10872 GCA_034509205.1 Ceratonia siliqua
AAAAGGTGCATACTTCAAGGAGATGGTTCTTATCCTTTTTATTAAAAAAAATATCTACTATCTTCACTATAATTGCCCATTTAAACAAATTACTTGTTTTATTTTATCAAATATCTCTTATTATATTTATTGTGTAGCATCATTTTTATCTTTTTTATTTTAAATATTAAAAAACATTTAATTATATTTGGTATTGTTATGGATTGGGTTTAGTTAGGGGTGTTAATTAAGGTTGAGTTTAAACTAGCCAGCCTAAAAATTTCTTATATTAAAAGAGTTTAAAAATTTAACTCGGCCCTAACCATATGGAGTTATAAAATTAAAATTGCCTTAACGGGTTAGGATATTAAAAAATTAAAAATATATATTATAATTATGTAAAATTTTCATATATAACAAAAAAAAAAATCCATCATAAGCTTAATATCCAAAAAAATTCAAAAACAATAGTATAAAATTAAAATTAAAAGGATTAATCAATCACCCTCAATAATTATATTTGAATATTGCTTAGATAAATTTGATATAATTGTTAAGTTGTCATATTCTTCTTCATCTAGAAAGCATAAATTATGATAAAGGTTAATAACAATAAAGAAAATTGAACAAGTCTAAAGTTAATAAGCTTGTCATTATGAACAAAATCATGCAACCCAATGCTAAAAGCCAATTAACTAGCATGGTAGTGATTGGAATACTTAGTAGATCACATGTCATCCTTATAATTCTAGAAATTGATGTTTATGATCTTTCCAATATTGTAAAACATTTAAATTTAAAAAAAAATTAAGTTCAAGTTTTGGTTTATTAAAATAAAGATATAATTGAGAGTTCTCGTTACTTTTCACATATTAACTTTCAAATAATGTATATTCCTATTAGTCATATCATTTCAAATACAATGACAAAGAAATTTAATTAACAAATTAGTTATATAACTAATATTACACGTTATTAAAAAGACAACATAAATTAAAATATTTAAAAATTTAAAAAGATAAAAACTTACATCAAACACATCATTCAACAAACACTCAATCTTTTATACTTGTATGAAATAAGTTAGAAGTGAGAAAAGAAGAAAAAAAAAAGCCCCACAGGACTCAACCCGGCCCGTCAATGGTTAAGCCCTGTAGGGTCCGGCATTAAACAAGCCGGGCAAAAAACGATCATATTTATTTAAGGCCTATATTTTTTGCTCTCAATCTGCCTTAATCCTTAATGGTTGACTTGTTAGATTCAGCCTTAATTGACACCCCTAAGTCCACTACCTTGTGTTTATTTGTCTCTTATGACTAAAAATATCTTGGGAGGACATTCAGGAATCGAACACAACTTTTTTATGAGAGATGACTACCTAAGGTGATGGACTCAATTTACAACAAAAATGATGGCATTTTGGAGGACTTTATAAGGGGCCAACCTAGCACATTTTATTAATTTGTCTCCTGCAGCTAGAAAATTTTTGAGGGGGCATCGTTAGAAATGGAACACATAATCCTTTAGTTATGACTTATTTTGATAGCTATCTCTTCTATAGGGTTATGTATACAATCCTTATGGTTATAAGAATCAGTTATAATTAAAAAGTTATATGTACGATTTTTGGAGACGTTCTTTCAAGATGATGGTAATAAATAAACAAAAATAGTAAACCTAATCTACAAAGATATATTAATATTCGTTATATATGATAAAATATTATATAAAATCATTAAAATTTCTCGTGTTTAAATTTTAATTTTTTATAAAATATAAAATATTATTATTTATTTGTCAATTCTCTAATATCGTATGATTGTATCAAAATCATGATATTTTATATCATATATAGCTTCATAAACCTCCCTGAGTACAAGTGGAGGAAATTAGAAAACAAAAATTGGCTAACAACTAAGAAAGAAAACGCACGGAGAGCCGTTGAAGTTTGCCAGCATGAGCCGGACAACACGCTTCTTCCTCACCATCAGTTCCTGCAACGTCTCCCTCTTCGTCCTCTGCGCCTCTCTCTTTCTTCCCTGAAACACAAGAAGGTCACATCAAACTCACGCATCAGAGGGACACACCAAAAAGGGGTGAGAGCGACCAATATTCCACAGCGGATATCGGCCCCTCCACCATTTCAGTTTCCCACAAACCCATCAATATTTTAACAATAAACGAAAGAGAAAATGGGTTCAAACGCCTGCTTCTCTTTCATTCTCTGCTCCTTCCTTCTCACTGCCTTCGCCTCTGCTTCCCCATTCCTTTCAGGTAACTCTCTTTTCCATTATTTTCCTTGAACTTGCTATCTTTTTCAATATATCTTCAAATGGTCGTTTCGGTTTTGGCCTGATTTGGCTTAATTTACGTTGACAGATGATATATTTGAGTCTGGATTATCCACCGGCCGTTCCCTCCTTCAGGCTAAGAAAGGTAACGTCTTTTTCTCTCTCACTCTCTCTTTTTGCTAATATGTCTGATTGATATAGTATACCTTGAAAGCTTTCTATGGTTTTTTATGCATCTTAATGGGTTTTCTCTCAATTCAAATGCAGATAGTCATAATGTGAAAATATACCTGAAATCTTATGGAATGTTTTGAATCTGGTGATATTTTTCTTGCCAAATGAAAAAAAATTTGGGGCCATTAAACTTCTTTGTTAAGGAATGCATGCCATAACTTATCAAGTTCCTCTTAGGCAGAAAAAAAAATCCATGACTTGAAAGAGGATGCTCTAAACAAAGATTTTGAATTCTGTACTAGTTACAATCAAAGCATTCATACACACACATTGTTTAAGAGACAAACCTGAAGTGCAATTTTTTAGGTGTTTGTTATCTAGTTCTTCAATAAAAGCATGACACATGAACATTTTTTTCAACTGAGCACTACATCCTTGATTTCTTCAATAAAGGAAAAAAAAAAATCCTTCTTATGTAATTTAATTGAAGATAGCAAACACTTCAAAATTGCATGCAAGTTTTTGTCCTTGTTCAAGTAATATAATTCTATAACAAATTCACAATGTAGTCATTGCTATATCATATATGAATCACAAATAAAGGGTGGCATCCAAGGACTAGGAAAATCTGAGTATTAGAACTGATATAACAAAGACAACATGTAAATTTTGAAGACCACTACTCAAGCAAAGTAATGTGATGATCTCTTACTCCTTTTCAATGGGGGAGTGTGAAACCTTGGCATTTTATGATTTAATTAGGGTGTTTTTGTTCCAAATTCTGCAGCCTGCACCGTTAATTTTGAGAGCAAGAACTACACAATCCTTACAAGCCAGTGCAAGGGACCCCAATACCCATCCAAGATTTGCTGTGAAGCATTCAAGCAATTTTCATGCCCTTTCGCCGATGACATTAACGACATGACAACTGATTGTGCTTCGGTTATGTTTAGCTACATAAACCTCTATGGCAAATACCCACCTGGCCTCTTTGCAAATCAGTGCAAAGAAGGCAAAGAAGGCCTTGACTGCAGTAGCTTAGAGGCAGCCAGTCCTGGCCCTTCTAGCCATGCTCAGGTGGTTCCTCCTCCTCCTCACTCTACGCTGCTTATGTTCACTGCTGGTTTCTTGCTCTTCTTATTCCATTTGGTCTGAAAGTCTGAGATGTGAAAAACCCGCACTTTTGTACTAATAATAATCAATTTTCTATAACTGTCATCCCAAAGCATGTCTCATTCAAGGTTCTAGCTTTTCTTTGATGCTGGAGTTGATATTTTCTAATCAAGATTACCCAGAAAAGTGTTCTATTATAGTTCATCTTTTTCTTTTCCTTAACATACTTTTTTTTTTATATACATTCAAGTTTTAGGAGATTTTCCTGGAATCTTTTGTTTTTAACTGATTTAAAAATATTGGTAATGATGACTCATGTATTACATTTACAAATGACTCGCCCAGAATGAAGAAGAATAAATATTACCAAATTAACAAATGATTGATGTTATTGTAAAATAGCATAGTATTTAATGTGTTACAAGAACTGGGAAAAACAGAGAAACTGAGATTAAAGAGAACGGAAGTGAAGTGATGACCCCAGATTCGGATTTGCCAATTGTTGACATAGCTTATAGGACTCAAACTCAGAGAAAGCAAATTGAACGAAAAGGAAGTTAGATCATGGCAGTTAAAATCATTCCCATCGGATAATTCTATGGATATTCAACCTTTTAATAGGTTACTTTTTTTATTATTAGATATATCTTAAGACTCTCATCTTACTAATTCATTAGTTAAATAGTTCAACAGAGAACTTGACCCATCAAATTATTCAAATATTAGATACACTAATTTCTTAAAAAATTGATTTCTCTATAAAATTACTAAATTATAATTTAAAAATAAAAGACTAAAAAGGCAAGAATCTCTTCAACTTAAGGGGTCATGCAATTTAACCTCATATACTCCAAAAGTTAGCAGTATGCCCTTTAAACTTGAGATTTTATTCAATTTAATTTCACAGTTAATTTTTTTGTTAAAAAAATTAAGATTAGAATGCAAATAACCTGCTTCAACTTAAGAGATTATGTAACTTACCTCCTTCAAGTTAGGGGTTGTACAATTTACCCCTCCAACTTAGATCAAATAATTTGCTAGGGAGTCACTTTAACAAAAAAATTAACGGTAAAAATAAGTTGAACAAAATCTAAGTTTAGGATATACATTATTAACTTTTGAAATACATAATGATAAATTGTACAACTCCCTAAGTTGAAAGAGATTCTTTACATTTTAGATAAAAATATAAAAAAATTGAAATATATTTAATATGACCATCAAGCTTCCTGTTGAATTACTCTTTCCTTGGTAGACCTTGAAATATTCAATTTACTGTGATGCTTATCTACTTCTTCCAGTTTGACCTAGAAATCATATTAAATTTCGTCCCAAAAGGATAGATAGGGAGGAAGAAAGTTGTGAGAAGATTAGATGAAATGACTGAGTGAAGTTCATCGAAATAGAAAAATAAACAATTGACCAAAGAAATAAAATAACAAGAAAGAACAGCAAAAGAACAAACTCTGAGGTAGCTGGTGATGACTGTGAGGTGGGGGCAACATAGTTTAAGTTCCTCAGTTCCCCACTGAGATAATTGATGTTGCTGTTATATATTGCCATCTCTGTCTTTATCCATTTGTATGTCACTAAGAAATTGGCTCTTATGAAGATACCTTTATCTTCTTAATCAAAATGGTTACACAACTTTATTAACCTATCTTCTTTCTACAAATCTCACCCATACCCGTTTTTATAGAATTAAAGCAGATAAGTGAAGAGCTACAAGGTTTGATCAAACGTGTCTTAAATTTATTTATTTTTATTGGTTGATAGTGACCAATGTTAGGCACATTGGAAAAATTTGATCTCTTACCATTAAAACTATTTAACATTTAATGTTAAAAAAGTGTTACTTAAACGAAATATTAATTAAATTGTTTCATTATGATACTTTTTTAATTAAAATTAAAAATTTTACAACACTTTTTGAAAAGAGTATGAATAAGAATAATTGGTATAACTAACTTGTGGACAGCAAATTAGCCGGCCAGCCGCACCATCCTCTGACATACAGATGGAGAATGGTTCTGGTTTGGTAAAAATGGGCATTCGACAACTTCTGTCTACCACATTTCTTGTTTAACTTTGTCCAACGTCCACTCATTTGTTTCATTTAAATCTCACCTCACATTATTTCTTTTTTAACTTTTATAAAATAATAATTATATTCTTCATTTAATAAATTTTAATTATTATATCAAATATAAAATCTTAAATATTATCGTATCTTATATTATAAGATATAAAATATCAACATAATAAATCTATGTCATCCTTTGGGGACAGGAAACATCACCCATGTTATGCTGGGAAGCAAAATAGGATTTTTATGATATATTTTTAATATTTTAAAATTGTACTACAATAATATTAAAAAAAATTTAATACAAATTTACATGTCATACCTCTCAAATAATTTTTTAATAGATTATAATTTACAAAAGTATGGAAGGATAGTAAAAAACAATTGGCATGAGAAAAATGAGAGGAAAATCATAGGGGGCTGATGGGAAATTAAGAGGGATGCATTCAGAAATTATATAAAGAAGAATCAAAAATAAAAATAAATTTTAATAATTAATATTAAATAAAATTTAAATTATAAAAATTAAATGTATTATATTTTTATTGAAGTTGCGTACGTTGTTTTATCATATCATAAAATTTATCAATAATAAAATATATATTAAATTTTTTAATAATTTTTTTAATATAAATTATTAAATAATCAGTTAAAAATTTATCTTTTATCTCATTATAAATTTAAGAAACAAATAATTTAAAAAAATTAGATTGAATCATAAATTTATTAAAAGATACATATAAATTTAAAGAGATTCACAAACTTATTTAAAAAATAATATAGGTATATATATAAACAAAATTGGAGGAGGGGGAGGGTCCCCCATCCGTCCCTGAAAATCAGTGACGAGAAAGTGAGAAAGTTGAAGAAAATTGTGAAAGGGGAAACATCAATTTTCGGCGCCTTCACGCACATGATGTTTTGTGTGGGGGAAAGAACCCACAGCGCATGTGATAAAGTCAATTCCAATTCCAATTCAAATTCCTAGCGTCATGACTCTCTCCTCATTCTAAATTCCGATAAGCTTTTCCTAGTGCCTAAGTGGGGATTTGATTTCCGATAAGATTGTACAGATGCAGGATGCTAAATCTTAAATTTAGGACAATAACCTAAGAGCTCGGAATGTCTTCACAAGGATTGTCTGCTGTCCCACACCATAATTTGGTCATCACATACATTTAACATTCCTGCAAAGTAACAAGGTTATTGCTACCCAAATCAATCTCTCTCTCTCTCTCTCTCTCTGCTCTGATTAATATGAGATGAATTTATTTTGATATTTATAATTTATTAATATGAGATGAATTTTTGGTAGAATCATTCAAAGAAAGTCACCCACCCCACTTGTCCAGTGGCTTCAATTATTGTGGTACGCAACTATCCCACCTGGCGTGGGATGGCATATGCTGGGGGAAATATCCTCAATCACAGCACCGAATATTCCATAAACCCCCCCATTTATGTTCAATATCACCTATCTCAATTCCCAATTCCCTAACAATTCATTCCCTCCTTTACCCAAAATATTTCAAAAATAATATATTTATTTTTTGAATGTTTTAAATATTTTTAAAATAACACTGTTTTGATATTCCTCTCATCTTCTTTACCAATATTACCACTTTCTTAATTACATTAAAAAATATACGACCTTAAAATATGAAGAAAGGTTACGAGATAAGAATAATTTTTCTTATCTTCTATATTATAAACTATCGTTTTATAGTATTTAACACTATATGGAAAGCTCTCTTTGGGGAAATAAATTTGGTACGATCTCACACCGTTCATTATCACGATCGCGGTAATATTTTTTTAACTGAAAAATAGGAAGCAATTCCAAAAACTTTCTCCTCTTTGGGTCCCACATGTAGTCACAATCAACCGGCCGTTAAGGGCTTGCTAGCAAAGGGTCATCTAACACACCTTCCTCAAAGCCAGGACAGGGTTAGAGTGCAAAATAAGGGAAAACAAGGTACAAACATGTAAACAAAAAAGGAAATTACCAACAAAAACTGTTTATTTTTTAAAATTTTCTGTTCATATCAGAATCAGATTGAAGGAGTCACAACTTGGGTCACAAAGTACCCCAGAAACAGCCCGTAATAATACAATTTCTATCTTTTCTTCTCATCCGAATTATAATAAATATAATTCTACGGGAAAAATACAAGTAAAAAGCTGAAATCTTTCCCCTTTATATGGATATTCTAAACACCATAACACTAAGAAAATGAAGGAGGAAAAGAAAAGGAAATAAAGGAAAACAAATGAGCACAAGGCTCCGAGGCCTTGTTTGGCAACAAGCTTTCATCTGTGGGCAGTGACCAGAGTTTCAATGAAGCGCAAACCATCAAATCTCGGCGCAAATTTGTCCGTTGAAGATGGCCTCCCCGATGAAGAACTCTCATCCTCTCTCTGAGACATCCCGTTCTACAAAACCAAAAAATTAGCAGATCAATTTCACACCCATATGACATCAAGAAAAAAAAAATTGATCTTGACAATCTTCCACGAACAGAGAGGGTCAAGAAAATGTCAGAACAAGAAAATCTTTCACAGAATTCTCAGATCCCAATGTTTTGATACTTAATCTAAACCAAAATCGGGGGGAATTTCAACGAAATTCGGAGAACCCACCCCGAATTGCCGCCTATGATAGAAAGAAAAGAACGTGAATCTGAACTGGGGTGAAGCTATACCTGATGGGAAATCTGCACAGAAGAAGACGACGATGAAGAAACAGAGACGGCTGTGGCAGATGCAGCGGCCACATAGGCTGCAAGAAGTCCCGATTTCTTCATCTTGTTGTCTGAGAGAGGTGAAGTTGTGATTCCAAGAGTTTGGGTCTGTGTAGACACTTTTCTGATTTTCTCGCAAGAAAAACGGCAAGAAAGAGAGAGAAAATCTCGGAGAACGTTGAGAAAATTTGGGGGTTTGGCGGCATATAAATAGGCGACTCTTAAGTTTGTGCTTTGTGGTAAATAAACGAATAATTACGCGGCTACCATCCCTTGCTTCTCCTATCCAAATTACGATTTTGCACTTTCCCGAATTTTCAGCTTTTCTTCTTTTTAAAAGTTGACTTGACCAAATTACTCAATTCTCCCCAAGATGGGTTTTAATTTAGTCCCCCCCTTACAAACCTATCATATATGCATTTTTTATGGGAATGCTACCATTTCCTTAGACCAATTAAAATAGTTATACCAAACATATAGTATTTAATTCTAAAAAATATAGTCGTTCAAATCATTTCATCAAATTAAATTAAATGTGGCTCTATTTGATTACAAATATCTTATTTCTTTTTAGAATTGTAATTTTAAGTATTTCAATTATTTGCTTACATGATAATTAGACTCAATTAGTATTGAAACTTTATTTTATATAAAAATTGATTGAAATTTAAATTTAAATCATTTGAGTAATAACAAAGTCAAATATGTTGTGAAATGATGAGCTCTAATGATAACACATTATTTGGCACAATGTAAGTTTGGTGAGTCTATGAGAACATCTAATATTCAATTAAAAATATGACAATATCAACTTACACAACTAATTTTGCAAATCATTTCATATGAAAGTTGTCACAAAGCTTAAGAATACGGCTTTGTTATTGTTAGTAACTTTTGATTTTTTTTGTTTTTCTATAATTTTTATTTTAAAAAATAATTTTGAAAATAATAAAAAAATTTCATAACACAAGTTTCTAAAATTAAATAAAAAATAAATACTTTTTTTATTTAATTTTTTAAATTCTTTTAAATTTTTTATAAAAAACATGAAAAGCTATTATAAAAGTTTAACTACTCTCAAACAGCAAGCACGGAAAGAATATGCAACTACTCGTTATATCAATTTGTTGGGATAGAAGGAAGGCTCCACCTATCCTTCTTGGAGAGTATATAATATTTCATTACGTTTTTAATTCTTTTAGTTTATTATTTTTATTGTTTTTATAATTTTTATTTTAAAAAATAAGTTAAAAGAATTTAAAAAAAATAAAAAAAATTAAATTTTTTATTTTTCTTTTATTTTTAATTATTGTGTTAAGAAAATTTTAAATTTTTTTCCACTTTTTTTTTCAAAATTCTTTTAACTTATATTTTAAAATAAAAATATAAAAAAATATTAAAAAAATTCTCCTTAAATAGTAATATTCAAGAAGAGTTTAGAATATTCTTAAAAGAAAAAGACAAAAAGGTAATACTGAATGAAAAGCGGGGGTATTTTTGTAAAAGTAGAGATTTCTTCTAGAACATGTTTGTAAGTTCGTGGATGGTAATTTGGTATAAGCATACCATTAATTTAGAGGTTCTGCGGGGCTCGTCGGCGTTGATTTTTTCGAGATGGCCTTACTTGGAAGTTAGCCCTAGCCCTGATAGGCTGATCTTTCTACGGAATAACCTATGAGTATGCGACACGTGGGTGGTAGTTAGCAATCAAACGAAGCATCCCCGTTGTCACAAGTTAATTCTCAGGCTGGTGCCTCGGTGGAGGGGTCGATCCTTGGAATTGAATCCCTCCTTACTTTTACTATATTACCCTCCTATTTCTCATAATCACCTTTAAGTCCCATTCCAGATTGCCCTACTAAAAATATTAACGTCACCGTTGTCATTTAGGATTATGTTCCTTAACCACCACTTCAAGCCACAAGCATGATTTTAATGGGGGGATAAGGACAGCATAACTTATTAAAATATTTAAAAATTGATTATATTAATCTTCACTTTTAAAATATTTAAAAATTATTTTAGGAATAATTATGTATAAGAACATCTAAAATATTGTTTGTAAAATGTGGTAAAAGACATTACAAATTATATATTGGTTAATATTTTTTTTATTTTAAATTATTTATTGTTTTAGAAGTTTTATCTTATTTTAAATTATTTGTCATTTTATATTATTAATGAAGTATTAATTATTATTTTTTTAACATTATTTTTATTTATTATTATTTTTAATAAAATAATAATAAGAGTTTAAATTAACTTTAATAAAGATAATTTAGTCAAATATATTAATTTTTTATTAAAATTAAAATTATTTAATAACTATTTAATTTTTGTGATATTATTTTAAATGATAAATAATTTAAAATAAAAAAAATAAATTACAATAAAAATCATTATAAATAATTCTATTTCCCTATAAGATTCAGAGAATCTAGAATGATTCCTGTAAGTGAAAAGCCAAAATAGTGGTATATTTATGTAA
>JASKGM010006618.1:0-10871 GCA_034509205.1 Ceratonia siliqua
TGTCCTAATCAAATGCCTAGTGGCATGATCAAAGCCGATGATCGTAAGTTATGTCCTCCATCACGATGTCGAATGAATGGGGATCTGACCATTAAGAACAATTGAATGTATTCTATTGATCAGGAAGTAAGCAGTAGACACCGTATCAGCACAAAAGATCTTAGGAACCTACATATGGAAAAGAAGAGCCCTAGCAACTTCCATAAGGTGTCGATTCTTCCTCTCAGTTACCCTATTTTGTTGTGGGGTAGCGACTCAAGAAGATTGGTAAATAATTCCCTTTTGAGATAGATAAGAGCTGAAAGATGTGGAGAAATATTCTTTTGCATTGATACTACGCAAGATACAAATAGAACAACCATGTTGAGTTTGTATTTCAACATAAAATTTACAGAAAATATAGAAGATTTCTGAACGATTTTCTATTTATAATCAAGTAGTTCGAGAATAATCATAAACAAAAGTGACAAAGTAGCGAAATTTAGACTTTGAAACAACAGGACACGGATCCCAAATATCTGAATGAACTAACTCAAAAGAGGACAACCCGTTTAATAACTCTAGGGGGAAAGGGAGTACGGTTATGTTTAGCTAACTGACACGATTCATAATCTAAGTTAGATACAAACTCAAGACTAGGAAACATTTTCTTCAAAACAGTCAATGATGGATGACCCAATTGACAATGAAGTTGGAGCAAAGAGACAAAATTGGTGCAGGCAACAACATGTGTATTAGGTTCCTGTGGACGTTCCAACACATACAGCCCACTAGATTCACGACCTCTACCAATAATCTTTGTCCCAAGATCCTGATCCTGATCCTGATTTTTTTGTTGTCGTTCGCAAAGGTAAACGCTCTTGTACTTATTTTCGTTCTTTATTTGTTTCTATGATGTTCTTTCTACGTGTTCTAGGGCTTTCATCACATCTCTTGAATCTGTTCTTGTTCTTAAGTCTCATCCTGAAGCCCTTTCTCACTCGGATTGGTCAGTAGCCATGAATAAGGAGATACTTGCTCTTAAACAAAATCATATTTGGGATTTAATCACTCTTCCCCCAGGAAAAAGTTCTATTGATTGCAAATGGGTGTTTACTGTTAAAGTGAATCTTGATGGGTCCATTGTACATCTTAAAGCTCAGCTGGTTGCCAAGGGTTATGCACAAACCTATGGCGTTGATTACTTTGAGACCTTCTTCCCTGTTGCTAAATTAACCTCCATTCGCCTCTTAATCTCTTTGGCTGCCACTCATAACTAGGTTCTTCATCAGCTCGACGTAAAAAATGTTTTCCTTCATGGTGACCTTCAAGAAGATGTCTATATGTAGCAACCACTTGGGTTTGTTGTTCACGAGGAGTATGGTCGAGTGAGCAAGTTGAAGAAATCGCTATATGGATTGAAACAGTCTCTTAGAGCATGGTTTGGAAGATTTAGTGATGTGGTTATAGAGTTTGGATTGCAACGGAGTGCATATGATCACTTTGTTTTCTACCAGCAAACAACAGCAGGGTGTATTCTCCTAATTGTCTATGTTGACGACATTGTAGTCACATGAAATGATGAAAATGACATTTGTGTTCTCAAATATTTTCTTCAAAGCAAATTTCAGACTAAATACTTAAGGGAGTGTTAGTGTGTAAGGGTGTAAGTATCTTATCTCTTTAAGACTAAAGTTAATATCTATATTTCAGCTTGAGGGGGAGTGTTAGTGTGAAAAGGTATAAGTGTCTTATCTCTTCAAAAGCATGTTTAGTTTAAGTGTAATAATTCAGGAGCGTCTTCCCATCATCTTGCTTAGCCCGATACACATAACCAATACCGAGTTCTTCCGAATATTTCCACGATTCTTTGACAGTGTTACAATGACTAGTAGCTCTAATGTTTTCTGTATACCCTTACATACTAACAATATACAGGTCCTTATTTATAGTTCTCCCAATAAAATTTCACTGCTTTAGTATATTCTATTCTGTTAAGCTCTTGAGACATGTTTAGTCCACAGTTTGACTCGGTTTACTTCTTGAAGAGGGTGATATTATTTTATATATAGCTGTAGAAGTACCCATTATATTTAATGAAGGTTCTTATGCTAAAATAAATTAATAAATATTACATCTAATATCTTTAGTATATTTTATCATATATATTTTATACTATGTAATAGATCTAAAATTTTGGTTTGACCAAGATTTGACTATTGAATTGTAAATTGCTGCCTTTTCCAGTTCAATGAGTGGTCCAGGTTTCAAAAAGTTGTATTTAATATGAATGCAGTAAGGAAACTTTGTTTTAACCATACCCTACAGGTTCGTGAGAAGCTCAGTGCTGCAGAATATATAGACTTCGTGAGTTATATGAAGGCTCTTAAGACCAAAGCGATGAAGATAAGTGAAGTTTTGCAATCCATATCTAGGTTGTTCTCTGGACCCGAGAGGCTATCTCTCCTTAGAAGGTATTAAATGATGTCTTAAATTCTGATTATGAAGCTGTGTTCTTTTACAAGTATAGTGGGCTCATCATTAATAACTGGTCAATATTTGTGCTATCAGTGAGAGCTGTGGTAGTGTATCTAAGCAACTAGTTGCAGAGTGCTATAATACTCCTATAACTTCATTGTCACTGTAAAAATGAAATGCACTAGTCAAGTAATTCGATATGCTTACAAATTGTAATAAAGTGGTCATGTTCATTCTAAGTCTTTACGTGAAAGTGCATCTCTCAGTTGAGATTGAAAACCTTTTTTCTTGTCTCCCCCCCCCCCCAACCCTACTTTTTAAAGAATAATATATTATGAATAAATTATTACTTATCTTCAAGCATCTTCTTTCAGATATTCCAAAATAATTGCTGATGTTCCGATATCAACTTCACCTGTCTGTTCACATTCTTGTTTGTGACAGGTTCAAGGATTACATCCCTGCAAAATATCATTCTTTGTATGAGCAGTTCGTTGAAGAAAACAACAAAACACTTGGAGGCTAAATGGAAGGTGCTTTGGTCTTGTGATTGTCACTGATAATCTTTCATCTAGAACTTAGGTGTGCTCTTAGCATCTCTGGTTGGATCATAAGATCAAGGATGTGGAAAGGATTGAGTATCAGTACATGCATAGAAGTTGTAACAAGACTACGAATGGGGATGGAGGTGAAACAAAAGGTTCCAATAGCTGCTAGATTGGGATCGACATAACCAGTTTTTCATTCATTAAGGTTTGAACTGGAGATTGGCATTACATAACTTACGTTAAGAGAGAAAAAGGCCCTACAGGTGTCTGCTTCAGGAGTTTTAAGTCAAATTCAAACAGATATTGTTTAGGCAACTTACGAGGGTACGTGGTATTGGATGCAACACAAAGTGTTTCTTGGAATGATTCTTGTCGAGATTGAGGTTAACCTGGATGGGTCAGGAGAGGAAAAAATATCAGGAGTAAGTGAATAATTGAGAAAGTAGACATCAAATCCAAAGATTGGTCAAGCCATATATTTTTTATAGGGCGTGCCCAAGATAGTTGGAATACCCCAGATTACCTGTCTATTTTTTAGTAAAATATTTTTGAGATGGAGTAGTGCATATCATGGACCATGGTGATCAATTTTATGAATGATCTAGTGGTTTCTCGAAAACTCTTCGCATAATGAATTCTTATTCAGAATTGGTATTTTCCAACGAGAACGAAATTACTGCCTCTATTATAAAGCGAAGGCCATCTTGTGTTTTTGGGAAGTGGATTCTTCCTTGTATTTTTTGTTGTCACTTAGTTATTTGTGATTGTTTATTAATTTTTGGATAATTATGATTAAAATATACATAAAATATGTATATTTTATCAAATAAATTTTGATCGTTTAAAAATAAATAAACAATTAAGATAAAAAATATATAAACTTTTTTCTTTTAAGAAAAAACTTGGATCCAGGTCATGGTTTTGTCACCCAAACAAAAAATATTTCAGGAAATTACACAGGTGAGCATTGTTATTTTCACAGTTTTTTTTTTCAAATTTCATTTCCTTTTATTTTATATTATTATATTATACCAAATTTTAACTTTGAAAAAAATTATTTGTGACTAATAGGGTACCAAATTTTCATGGCCCACCAAATTTTTATTTGGTGTCATTTATTGTTTATTCCCTTTTTATTTTTTTTATTTGTTATCATTTATAAAAAATAGTTATCCAATTATAAAAATTAATTATCCTATTATAACCATAACATAATAACTAATTTTTATAATTAGATAATCATTTTTTATAAAAGATAAAAAAAAGAATGAAGAGTGGTTGGCATTAAATAAGAATTTGTATCCATGAGACATCATATGAGAATTTATCACCTAATTAAGTACTTATAATTTTTTTTTTAATTTCTCTTAACATGACCCTATTTTTAAAATTTGTGAATGGTATATTGCAAGATTAACGTTCCTCTTACATGTGGTAAAGAACACGCCACACCAATTCCGATGTTGAGGGGATTATACATCACACTCCCTCGCACGAAAGGATTTAAAAGCTTCTATATTAATGTATCTTTTCAGACAGACAGCTAGCCAACAATTTGGAAAGACCCAACATAAAAAGTTAAATTGGCGATTAAGATCCTTTCATATTTGAGAGAACACATGATATTATGATAGTGTCAAGTTCTATTAGAACACGAGGATCTAAATTCATAAATTGTAAACTTCAAATTTGGTTTTCTTGAAGAAAAAAATTGTTTCAGATATTATGTTACGTCTTGAACCTCAAGAGTCAATTTAGTTCTTTGTTAATTTGGATGATACTTGGTTCCAAAGGTCTCCTTAATGAAATTACACACACGAAGTCACACAACTAAATTATAAAAATAAAAATAAAAAGTTTCATCATCCCTTGTGTTTAGTCATGTGTTTTTTTTTTAATTCTTTTTTCTTTTCCTAATTATTATATGTTTAATATAAGCTTCATTTTAGTTAAGCTACCACCTGATATCAATTTGCATCTAACTAGAGCCTAACACCATTTCCCATACCGTACATAATTTCCATTAACAACCCAATAGGCAGTCTGGCCCAAGACCTAACTTGCCGCACGGACAAAAATGCCCTTATTTATTTATTTATTACAATTATATGTGTGTCATTCCGCTTTCTTATAAATATCACCTCTCAAAAGTATGACCGGACTTTTAGACTCTGCATTTTTTATGTCCTCAACTCAGACCAAAACTTAACCATCGGAGTTCGGATATTATTGACTCGGCTTCTAACGAACTACTGTGCAGGACTCGCTAGAGGACAAATCTAACCTAATGATAAATGCATAATTTACATATTTTATATCTAAATTTTTCTAAATTTATTTGTTAGTTTCTTGATAATTTTTAATATTTATTACTTTTGTGTTTTGTAGCAATTTTGAAAGCAAGAATTAAAATGAAGATAAAAAAGAGCAAATAAGCATTATTTTAAGCAAAGTGATTGCAGAACAAGGAAATACTCCATCCATTTCAAATTATCTGTCGTTTAAGGTAATGACACAAGAATTAAGGTAACTATTAAATAATCTCAATTCTAGCAAAAAATAAGTGTACTTGACTAAATTACCTTTATTAAATTCAATTTAAACTCTTGTTACTACTCTATTGAATATAATAATAAATAGGGATAATGTTGAAAAAATAACAATTAATACTTCATTGGTAATATAAAACGACAGATAATTTAAAACAAAATAAAGCTCCTAAAATGACAGATAATTTGAAACGAATGGAGTAAATAAATTAAAGGGATCATGAGACTTGAGGAGGAAATTTTCCTTTTTGAATGAGCAAAAATTCCCTTCATCATGAGAATAGGAAACTTTTCTTTCTCGAATTTCTTGAAGTACCTTTTAGTATTTAGAGCATAATTTTTACTAGAACTCCAATAAGGACGATTTTGATGTCTACAGAAAGATAAGAGAAAACCCTACAACATTCGTGTTGAAAACTTTTCTAAACACGGTTATCTTAACAGAGAAAATTGAGTGTCAAGTTAGAAGTCAAAAACTGCCTATTAGAGAATATTGTCTTGGGAAACAAGTAGATGAGTAGTTTTAAGGAAGAGAAAAATATTATTGAGGAGAGAGATTTAAGCACGAAATAGAGAACACAACAATAGCTGGAACGCATGAAAATAAGTGAGAGGAGTTGGAGGAAGGATATGTTACTATAGCAATCTCCAACCACTAAGCCTTCTTTCTCTTTTCTTTTTATTTTCTTTAATGGAATTATTGTTGAATTTATTGAACATGTGTAGCTAATTTTCTTTTTGGTTAAGGGTGATTTCAAAGCCCTATACATGAATTTTAATTAATTTTAATAAATTAATCTTTCAATTGGAATTGCTGATATTTTTATGTTTTATTAATAAAGATTGTAATTTTGTTTGTTTAAGTGTGCAATTAAATGAGCATGATAGTTATCTAATTATTGCTAGGTTAGGGGTTTTGATTCGTAATTGTTAAAATTTTCTATCCACAAGTAGTAATTGTGATAAATGAACATGAGATATTTTCAGATGATTTGCATGGAGAATATCACACAAGATAAATGAATCGAGCTTATGTATTTGCTTCTTAGATCAACTTATTTTTTTTATTGACTACTTTCATTAAATTAAATTTAGAGAACTTGTTCTAGATTATTTAATGAAAAATGATTAAGTGAAGAGCTAATTTTGCTTAACGACACAATAAAAAAGACTGAGATAGTTGGGCTTATGATTATCTTAAAGTTGATAGTTTCAAAAGAAAGTAAAAATTAAATTATAATTATTGAGTATATTCATGTCTAGAGTTAGAGAATGATGCTTTAACTATATATATATGTTTCTCATCCTATTTTAAAGTTTTAATTTCTAATTCTTCATTCTATTTTTATTTCACTTATTTTCATTTTAATTTAATTCTAAACCTCCTAATTTATTATTAATCTTATTTATTATGTTAATTAATTTAGTATATTTGAGTTAATAACATATAATCAATTAAAAACAATCATAAAATGACTCTTACTAACTATTTTATTCAATAAAGACAACATCTTTTTATAAGGAATTTATTTTAATACTAATTTGAGAACATATCACCTACCGACCCTACCCACAACCGATCCCAGACAGACCTCAATACACAGTCACATACTAATAATATTAAGATAATAAATAAAACCAAGCAAGACAGAGTTGCTAGAATATATAATTCCGGGGAACATACGAGCTAGAGACAATTTCACCATCAATAACAGTGATTTCTCACCGAAACCCACAAAGTTACAAAGCTTAAAAGATGAACAAAGTGCTCATTTTTCTTATGAACACTCAAGTTCATATAATACAGCTTATTGCATGCCATGCCTAAGGAGCAAAATGCCAAAACCACTTACTTCAAACCCAAAGTTTTTGTTTAATTTCCCATGAAAGAAACTTACGAACACCCAAATTCTAACGTTACTTCTTTCATCTTCCTCCTCCTTACCTCCCTACCAATCCTAACAGTTCGAACACTCCGTGGCTTCGCCGGAACTCTCTCCGACCGCTGACGCAAAACCGCGATCAAATCCACGAAAGCACTGAGTATGAACTTATGCGACTTCTTGTCGTTCAGGTTTAAATAACAGAACAGAAGCTCTTCCATGAAATCCCAATCCACCCTTTCATGGTTTTTGAATCTCGCTTCCACCACGTCTTGCATAGACTGCCGAAAATCCTCGTGAGGGAACGGCGAGTAGGTTAAGACAGCGATATAGTTATGGGGAAGCGTCTCCATCGCCTCCTTTGCATGGCGATCATGAGAATTTGAAGAATCATTGAGCGTTGTGGTTGAGGTTGAGTTCGAGTCAGCTTCGTCCCCTGTGGTTGTCAAGCTCGACGGGGCATCGTCCAAAAGCGAACCAGACAAGCCGGGGGTCACGAAGAACCGGTTCGACCCACAAAGATCTGGTGGAAGGTCGGGGAAGCGATCTGATGAATCGAACAAAATGGGGCCTAATTTTGGAGCTTCATTGTGTTCTTCGGATACCCTCTTGGTAATATTTTTGTTATTATCTTCATCGTCTCCGAGGTACAGAGATTTGAAATTCTCGAAGAGGAAGCGATCAACATCAGATAGCGTCGCTGCATCACCGTGAGGAGCTTCATTGCTCCTGTCAATGGCGAAAGAGGAGGTTTTGGGGTGCTTGCAGCCAGAGAGAATCCAAGTCTTAGAGGAAGATAACGAGTTAAAGGGTAAATGGAATTGTGGGTGAGGGCTTTTGATCTTGGAGAGGTAATCTTGAAGGGATTTCTGAAGCTTCTTAGGCATGGCTGGTGATGGGTCTTTGACTTCTGAGTGAGAAAGAGAAAGCTGTTCTTCAGTTTAAGGTAGAGGAGTGTGGTTTATAAAGAAACAGACATAGGAGCTGAGGAAGAAGATTGAAGAATATATCATAAAATGTTTAACAAATCTGGGTTTATGTGATTTTTAAAAGCATTAAAGTTAGAGGGAAATTTGGTGAAAAGCATGGATTCAGTTGAGAATCATGCTTCTTGCCAAATCCCATTAAAAGTAGAAAGGGATTAAATGGAGGTCCATTTCTTGACCAGACTATATTATATATCCACCAATGTTTATGAGAAAACTTGGAGAATAAATGGGAAATTCTATTTCTTTTTCTGCAAAATGCTTTGGGTGTGGATATATATATATATATAGTAAAAAAATAATAATAATAACAAAATATGAATGCTTGGCAAAAATATATATAGTCAAATGAGAATTGAATACCTTCCAAAGATGTGTTTTGGAGGTCATGATTTATATATGCATTTGCTTTGAAACTTATGGGCAAACATTAATGGTGAATTTAGTATTATAAGACTAACGTTTATATATATGACTTTCCTTTTTGGTGGGTTACTAATGTTATCAATTAGTTGGAGTTATTTGTAACAGTGAATTACATTGGGCTAGGAGGTTATACCTTTTGTTTTTTTGGTAATTGGTTAGGTAAAATAGTCTCAATTAATTCATTTTTTGGGGGTCTAATATTAATAAATTAACAAAATTAAGACTACACCAATCTCTTAAGTTTTTTATTGTAATTTAAAAAAAAATCAGTATGCATATTTTATTTTTACTTATATGTTTTTATTATATATTATTGATTTATTTCCCTACCTTTCCACATTTTAGATGAATATTGAAAAAATTATTGTTTGGTCAAATTCTTACATAATGATTCTTAATTAGTACCAAGCACTATTTGTTTTTTTACCTTTTATAAAAATAAGTATTCAATTATAAAATATGATTATTCAGTTATTAAAAGTTATTATTTTATTATAATCAAATAATAATAATTATTTTTTTTATAAGAGATTCAATTCCTGGAGAGAAAATTATTGTTTGGTCAAATTCTTACACAATCGTCTTAGTGGTATCAGGATCACCACACCTTCAAATAAACAAGGGGTTCAATTCCTGATATCTCCGGATAAGTGTTTGTACGGGAATAAATCTATAATAGCGTGAATGCGGGGACCCAATCCTCAACAAATTATATAAAAATTGATAAACGATTATGATTTATCCAAATTCCCTTTTAACGTTTTTGTTGATCAACATCAATAAGTAATAACCACTGTTATCAATATTTAACTTCCTAATGCAATGTTAGTCAACGACAACTCTACATAATTTCTTGCATATAATATTTGCATTATTTTTTTTTTGCCTGTAAAATTGTATTTTTTTAAATAAAATAAAATATCAATACATTGTAAAGTCTAAATAAAATTTATTTTACCTTATTTAAAATTTATTTTATTTATTAAATATTATACGAATTTTAAATATATGAAGTGTATATAATTTTTATAAATTAAGTTAATTATAAATAAATAAATATATATATTAAAATTTAAAATTTGTTTAATATATTTATATATTTATTTATAATTAAAGTGTGGGAGAACTTTGTCCAGTTTTGTATATTAACAAAGGGACACAAGACAAAAGTCAACTAGCGTCAGTGACGAGGCATGTAAGATGGAATAAATGTGAGAACTAATAAATGTGAGAACTAATATATTTTTTCTAAATTTTATTTGACTTAATTAGAGGTGCAACCAAAATTAGATCAATATTTAAGTTTATGGAGTTTATAAGTGTAATATATGGAGTTTATAAATATAATATATAGTCCAACTCCATTATTTATATATATATATATATATATATATATGTAATATAAATGTAATATATGTGACAATTCCATTAGTATATATATGATATGTATCTTATTATTATGAGAGTTGAGATATGAATACTTAATGACATTTAATAAAAAATGAATGGTTAAGATTATTTATTAAAAATATATATATCACTCACGTGATTACTTATTAAAAATGTATATGACACTTATGTGACTTTTGTTGAGTAATCTTAACCATTTATTTTTTTATCAAATGATCAATAATCTTAATCACCACTCAAGTAATTTATTATGAGAAATGAAGGCAACAATTTATGATTGTTGGATAAAAAATAAATGATTCAAATTTAAATATCTATTAAAGATATGGGAAATACTATTCTACATCCCACCCCTTTTTTTTTAATTTTTTATATATTTTTTAAAATTTTAAAATTAATTAACTATTTTTTATCTTATGTATTTTTTTCAAAATTTTTTAAGATATTTTTAAATTTTTTCTTGAATTTTTTTACTTTACTTTTATTATTCATCTATAATTTTTTTTACTATTTATTTGTAACTTAAAAGATTTTAAAAAAATACAAAAATATCTCAAAATTTTTTAATAAAAATATATTATATAAACATATAATTAATTAATTTTATAAAAT
>JASKGM010006619.1:0-10864 GCA_034509205.1 Ceratonia siliqua
TCTAAATAGGATTTGGAAGACAGTAGCAATAAACATATATATTGTAATCGAGAAAGACTTTATATCTTATTTATGTCTATGTATGGAAATTAAGAGTTAATATATGCGTTGGAGGAAGGAAGATGAAGTTTTCTCTAAGAAATGGGATTTTTTTGAACTAAATTATTTCTATTTTGATTGATTTACTTGACTTAATTATCTGATTATTTTTATTTAATTTCAATCTCCAAATACAAGAAATATACAAGATGATCTTTCAATATCTAGTTGCATGAAACTTAGTTGGATAACTTTACAATGGAACTTGTTGTATATGCATGAAACAAGCACATGTCATAATCATAAAAGTTAGAGTAACCCCATTCTCGACTCTAATGGCAACCTGTTCAATCTGTCACCAGAGGAATATTTTCATTATAACCCCAAATATATGTAACATAGTTGCATAACATTCTCAAGATGCATGCAATATATATAGCTAAAACTTTGGCTTGTATAATTATTAGGCCTATACTTTAAGAGTGATAATCTCACGTATTTAGCTTCACCATAAATTTTATATCTGATAATTTTTTAAAATTTTATTTAAAAATATTTAAATTATTTTTTATTTTATAAAATTAATTTCTTAATATAAAAAGTTGTTACGTACAAAATTCAATATGAGTTCATAAGATCATCCCTCCTAATTTAAAACCTTAAGTCCAATAAACTAACACTGGTGTGGGGCTTTATTCATTGGGCCTTAATATTTGATACTTCTGACAAAAAACTATTAACCATTGCTATTCATTTCTTATATGCCAAATTCATAAAAATTTAGGAAAAAATGCACATCACTTTGTTGAACTTATATTATTATGCAAACAATCACTATGAATTTTAAAATTTATATATTAAATCTTTTGACTTGGTAAACCTCATAATAAATATTTTCATCCCAATTAATAAAATTTAACGAAGTGTGGAGGCATATCCCAATGAAATAGTGGCAGTATCATGGATTGCAAAAAAATATGTTGGATACTTTATGTGTAGCTCTATTAATTATGAATCTTTAGCATTGAAATTTTCACTTCGAAGGGGGAGAAACATTTATTATATGGTTTTTGAAAATTCAAGAGTTTACTATATAGATTTAAAGTTCGTAGTGATTATTTGCAAAAATAAGTTAAGTTTAGAAGGATTTTTGTGCATTTTTTTCCCCTAAAATTTACATAAACACGCCCAAAAAGCACAAGCGACAAAACCTTAAGCACGAAGGGAATGTTTTGGGTATGGGATCAAAAAACATTGTTACCCATTTTCGATTAAGGGATATAGGTGTTATGAGACTTTGGGTTTCTCTTGATACTCAGAAATTTGATTTTCCCTTATTCTGTTTAGATTCTCTTTCTTCTACCTTGATTGGATTTTGGGTTATGGTTCAAAATGCCAGGCTTGCTGAGGCAACTTCTGAAACAAGGAACATATTATAAGAAGGGAAAAGCAAAAGCAAAAGTTCCAACCAAAGGAGAAAATTTGGATTCTATGAGAAAAGTTTAACTTTTATACAGTGACCCAGATGCCACAGATTATTCAAGCGAAGAAGATGGTAATTTTTTGAGCAATGGCTATTAACTGGATGATTCTAAGCAATTTGTTAAGGAATTATGGTTCCGGGTATGACAACTAAATTATGTGCAGACAATTCTTCAAAACAGGACATTAGTCGTGAAAAGATCATAGTATGTCCCAACCTTGTCGTCAGCAGGAGAAATTGAAAATAAAAAAACATTCCAAACCACAAAACTGAAATGAACCAAACCAATCATTATCGGTTTGGTTTCGTTTGATTCGGTTCTTACCCTTAAATTTCCCTCAAATCGAACCGAATCAAACCAAACAGCATAGCTATGGTTGGTTTGGTTTATAGTTTTGAAGGATTTGACTATGTCAATTGTCCAGTCAGCATCCAATGAGCACTCTAGCTCCATTTGGTCCTAGCCACTTCCCTCCTCATCTTGTGCACATCATGTCAGGTTCTACTACTTGGCTCAGTCTTTTGTTCTCTTTGGAAGGCACATACTAGTCCTAGCCGTTGAAGAAGATCTCATAGGATTATGTTTGACTTCTTTATGTATTTGTTCTGATGTCCTCATCTGATTTGGATATAGGCTTATACAACTTTAGCTTAGCCTTAGGTTTGCTTTATTATTTCTTTAGATGAACCTTTCCTGGGTTCCAATATATTGTATTACTTCTTCATTTTTTTTCAATACAAAGGAGAGAATACAGTTTCCTCACTCCTTTATGGTATCAGAGTGTGACTGGTAATATCACGCCTTTACTTACACTTTGTTCCCTCGATGTCCTACGATGTCAAAGCAGGAGGAAGTTGTAGTGACCGTTTCGGCAACTCACTCAACCAACTCTCCAAGCAACATCGACGCTTCGTCACCGTTGTATCTCCACTCATCGGACAACCCTGATCATATCTATGTCAGCAAACTCCTTAGTGAAGACAAATATGGAGGATGGGCTATATACATGACAAAGACATTGTTTGCAAAAATCAAGTTTGGGTTCATAGATGGAAGTGTTTTGGTTCTTGCATTTGGTTCACCATATCTTCTCCATTGGCAGCGTTGTGATGCTTTGGTACAAAGTTGGTCGCGAAATAGCATGAACAAGGATGTCAAACTGAGCGTTAAATACGCTAACACTACCAAGGAGATATGGATGGATCTTGAAGAAAGGCTGAGCAAGGGAAGTAAGTCGAGAGCGGTTGAACACATGTGCACCATTTCTCACTTTTGTCAAAAAAAAGCTACAATCTCTGTGTATTACACAAAGTTAAAGGGGTTATGGGATGAAGCAAACTCAAATTTCCCTTTACCAGAATGTTGTTGTAATTGCAAGAACTATGATGCTAGGAAAAGGTTTGCAACGACTCGTGAAAATGAGCAGTTGTATGAATTTCTCATGAGATTTGATGAGGCTTTCGGTCTCCTGAGAACCCAAATACTGAGCACTCGTCCTATCCCTTCTCTTAGAATTGCCTACCACTTTGTTTCCAAAGATGAACAACAAATATCAATTTCTATTAATCGGAGGCCGAATGGGGAAGCTACAACTTTCCAAACTCAGAGGAAGCAACTTGAAAATGAGACTGGGAATCAGCAATTTGGAAGGAGAGAAAGACCTAAGGGTAATCACTGGGGGAAGCTGGGGCATGCTCAAGAGCAATGCTATGAACTAGTTGAATATCCCTTAGACTGGCGAAAGGGAAACAAAAGAAAGAAAATAAGTACATCCAATGGTCAGAGAACCATGCCGAGGGCAGCTAAAGTTAAGGCCATCTCCAGTCATATCCCTTGCTTAACTAATGAACAGTAAACTTCTGCGGTGTTTGAGACGTGACTCGTAGGGACAAAGGGGAAATGATCAGTCTCCTACAATTAACATGGTTAGTAAGATAATACTTGGAAAGCCATGGATAATTGACACAGGGTTTACTGAACACATTACTTGTGAAAATAGATTGTTGGATGATAGGTAAGATATTGGAGAATTACCAATGAAAGTTCCTAATGGGGAGAGGATCATTGTGAAGAGCATTGGGAAGGCTTGTCTTCCAAATGGGATGGCTATTAATCATGGGTTGAAAATTCTAGTTTCAATGTAATTTGATATCTATTAGTAAACTGACCAAGGACTTTAACTATGCATTAATCTTCCTTGCAAATTTTTGTGTTATGCAGGACTTACACACCAAGAGCGTGATTGCCCTAGGTAAGCAAAGAGATGGCCTATATTACTTAGAAGTAGTTCAGATTGAAAGAGGTGTAATGGTTATAGGTAAAGACAACACTTTTGAAAATTGTCATAGATGGCTTGGACATGCTTCAAACCAGAAGATGCGGCAAATAAAGTCTTTTTTGTACTAATATTGGTGATGGAACATTTTGGATTGTGAACCACGATTGTCTTTTCCCATCAATTCAGTAAGATATGCTTCTTGTTTTGATATGATACATTATGATATTTGGGATCCCCCTCTTTTTTTGGTGCACATTATTTTCTCTTTATTGTTTATGGTTATAGTAAGGGGTGTGGGTATACTTGATGGAACATAAAAATGATGTCAGTCATTATTTGCCTAATTTCTTTAACATGGTTGAGACATAGTTTCGTAGGTGGATTAAACAAATAATAACTGATAATGGTTTTTGATTTCCAGCCAAATCATATTATACAATATTATGAAGAAAATGGTATATTGCTACAAACTTCTTATGTTTACATTCCCTAATAAAATGGGGTTGTTGAAAGAAAACATAGATATATTCTTGCGACACTGCCGGAGCTCTTAGATTCCAAGCTAAAATCCCTACAAAATTTTGAGGAGAATGTGTACTCAGTACAAATTATATCATAAATAAGTTGCTATCATGGGCATTGAGAGGCAAGATACCCAATTATATCTTGTTGGGCAGACAACCTTCCTACCATCATTTCAAGGTATTTGGAAGCATGGCATATACTCATTACAGTACCAAGGGGTAGGATAAATTCAATGAAAGAGGAAGATCCTATATCTTTGTGGGGTATTTAAATGGTTAGAAATGATATAGAGTTTATAATATTGAGTAGAAAATTATCTACACATCCAGAGATGTGACCATTTATGAGCATATTTTTCCTCTTAAACAAACTCATGAAATATTCATTGATGATCATTTACAGAAAGATGCAGGAGAGTGGACTAACTCCAATTCTGACTTGGCAACTAGGCCATTTTTTGGACACCCAAGAGAGCACAGCCCAAAGGAAGTGGACGTGCTTTTTATCGCCCTTCAACCTCTAAGTTGGGGTGACAAATCTTTAAGAGCCCATGTCTTGGCTGAGAGCCTAATGGCATCACATCTCCATCCAATGTGAATGAACATGAATTGGGCCCTGTTACTGAAATGCACACCAGTCCAATGCTCAGCCTAGATCCCATTTCTTATGAAGGGCCTCATGATGTAATGGACCCACATTGTGCTCAATAGAGACATTGTTGGACTAGTCGAGAGCGTTGGTTCTCTTAATTTGGATGATGTTGCTAACCCTCAAGATTTTACCACTTCAACCTAGGGAATAAGCCAAGCAGCTCACAAAACGTAATGCCTTCACAGATCTAGGAAGAGGTCAAAACACTTAGAGGAATTTCAAGTCAATCTCCCAAGTTTTCTTGATGGGTCAACCACGTCTAGCACTCATACAGCAATATACCCTCTTTCTCCACAAATATCTTATGATAATTTCCAACTTGCTCACAGGGCATTCGTGGCCAAAATCACATCTCATGATGAACTTGCATCCTACTTCCAAGTTGCTAAACAAGAATGCTAGAGAATTGCTATGAAGAAAGAGATTACTATTCTTGAAGAGAATGGAACATGGATCCTAGAACATCTTCCACTAAGGAAGAAAGCCATTGATTCTAAATGGTTGTATAAAATCAAATACAAACCAAATGAGAAGATTAAATATCATAAAGCTAGTCTCGTTGCAAAGGGATTCTCATAAGTGAAAAGAGTTAATTTTCATGAGACTTTCAGCCTCGTAGCAAAGTTGGTCACTGTCCACTGCCTCTTGACCATTGCTGTGAAGAATGGATGGGCATTACACCAATTAAATGTGAACAACGCCTTCTCGCATGATGACTTGAGTAAGGAAATTTACATATGGATTCCTCAAGTATTTGTACGAAAAAGGGAGACAAGAGTCTAAAAATTGCAAAAATCTTTGTATGGACTCTGCCAAGCTTCCTACATCTAGTATCATAAATTCATAGATGTACTAGTTACTGTGGGATTTCAGCAATCAAAAGCAGACCATTCCTTATTTTTGTATAAAGCAGGAAATGTTTTTGTTGTTGCACTCATTTATGTATATGATGTTATTATTGTCGAAAATGACAATATTCATATTCAAAATGTCAAGGATTATCTAGATAGGTTTAGCATCAAAGACTTGGGCTTACTCAAGTATTTTATTGGCATTGAGGTGGCACGAACTTCAAATGGTTTGGTTCTTAGTCAGCGAAAATATGCTCTTGACATCCTAGAAGAATCTAGGATGTAGGCATTGATAACTACGTAATTGGACAATATAATTAAATCTCTAACCATATGTTTGAGTTGTGTTTTATCACATTTGGGGCAAGTTAATTGGATTTTTGTTCATATTTTCAAGGTAGATGAGTTGGAAGTAACGCAAAGAAAAAAATGGCCAATTCAGAGCTAAAAGTAAAAAAGCACATAAAAGTGTTCGAAAAAAATTGTAAAGCAAGTTAGAGAACTCAGTGCTATGGTACCCAGATCCCAGAGCCACAGCGCTGCAGCTAAAATTTAGGAGCTGGATTTCCAAAACCCGAGTTGCAGCGTTGAGATATCAAGCTGCGGTGCCAAGATTGCTGAGTCACTTAAATAGGCCAAAAATTAACCAAAAACCTACCTTTTAACTTGGAGATAAAAGATAACTGCTTGGAGATCATTTAACAAAGGAATTTTAGGGCTAGAGAAGTGAAGAGACAGGAACAAAGACTCCATAATTTTTGTTCTTTCCTTTTTATCATCTATTTGCTTATTGATTATGATGTATTCTTTCTTTCTGAATATCTGGATTACAACTCTAGTGATGGAGTAGTTACTTTTATCTAATATTGCAAGTTGAACCCACATGTGATTTAGTTTTGATTGACTCTCAATAAAGATGTTTTTTTTTTCTTTATCAATTACTTCCTCTCTTCTATGCTTACTGCATTTAATCTATTATCCATAGGTTAATTTAGGGAATCCTAAGTCTACTAGAAAAAGGATTTGGGGTTTTGTCATGAAGTGAGGGATGTGTGATCATTTAGCGGAAGCAGTGAGATTGTATAGGATAGGAATATACCTATACAACACATATGGTTGTTAAATAGGGATTTGAACTTAATAAACCACTTGATTAGAATTGCTCATATGAATATAGGGTGAATCTAATTAGGGGTAATTCAACTTAATCTTGGAAGAGATAAATGGATAGTTAAGAAACCTGACTGGTAATTGAGGTAATTAACTAATTTTATTGGGGAGAAAATTGAGATTGGTGAAGTGTGAGAGAAATTTGTAGTCCTAGGCTTTCAAGAACTATTATCTTACATCTCGAGTTATTTGGCGTTTATCTTTAGAATTGTTTTAATTAGTTAATCAATTAAATTACTATGATTATTGGTTTGATTAAAATTGAGAAAGATAAAATTTAGTAGTTAAAAAATTAGTAAAAGTTCTTCGTGGGAATGATAATTTTACTCATTCTATATTACTTGTCACGATAGCATATGCTTGCGTTTGTATAGTTATAAAATCGCGAACAGGCATGCAAGCCATGTTCTCCCCTCATAAAACAAAACCATGGACTATCTGAGAGAACTGTGGAGCCAGAGGTTTATGTGACTAGATACAGACATTTGATAGGACAATTGCCATACTTGATTGTCACTAGACTGAATCTTACATATGCAGTCAATGTTCTCAATCAGTTCGTTAAATCACCCACATCTCAACACATAATGGCCGCTGAGAGAGTTTCGAGATATTTAAAATTTGCACTAGGACAAGGTATATTTATTCCTATTACAGGAGGCTTAACTCTCATAGTATACTATGATGCGAACTAGGGAGGATGCCAGATGACACGAAGATCTTCCACTGGTTACTTCATCACTCTGGGAGGATAACCGGTCTCATGGAAAACCAAGAAATATATTGTTGTTACTCGCTCATCTGCTGAGGCTAAATACAGGGCTGTGGCAGCCACTATTAGTGAGATACTTTGGTTTCTTTGGTTATTGACCGATTTGCTAGCACCTCAGATAGGCCATTTATTTTGGCACAACCAGGCTATTCTTCAATTACAGCTAATCCCATGTTTCATGAGAGAAAGCAACACGTTGAGATGGATTGCTATTTTGTCAGAAAATAAGTATAATCCAATGATATTGCTCCAACCAAGATATGGATTGGAGCTCAATTAGCTGATGTCTTTACCAAGGCATTAAGCATATATTGATTTCAATGCTAAGTTCGAAAGTTGGGTATTATCAACCTTCACATGCCAACTTGAGGGGGAGTGAAGGATTTGACTATGTCAAGTGTCCAATTAGCGTCTAGTCAACATTCTTGCTCCATTTGGTCTTAGCCACTCCCCCCCTTCGTCATGTGCACATTATGTCAGGTTCTGCTAGTTGGCTCAGTCTTTTGTTCTCTTTGGAAGACACAACAGTCCTAGTCATTGAAGAAGATCTCATAGGCTTGTACAACTTTAGCTTAATTAGCCTCAAGCTTTCTTCATTGTTTCTTTAGTTGAACCTTTCCTAGGTTCCAATATATTGTATTGCTTCTTCATTCTTTTTCAGTACAAAAGAGAGAATCATGTTTTTTTTCACTTCTTTAGGTTTTGCCCCAAAACCAAACCAAATCGCACCGCAAATACCCCTATATAATACTATAGTCATTTTTGCATTTATGGATGTTGTTACTGATTGTTCTGCATATATAAACCGCTTGACTCCTCATTCAACAAAAATTTCTATGAAAGTTCATTGTTTGCAAAAAGAAAAAGAGAATTACAAAAAAGTAAAAAATTGATAGGTGAACAGGGAAACAAAAAAGGAATGATCTTCAGCATCGATTCGAAATTTTTGTAATGGAAAACTATAGCATCTAACTGCTATATATTTTTGAACTTATCTAATTCAAGGAAAACAAAGAAAAAGATAAAAAGGAAAAAAATATATTTTCAATAGATGTATGGGGCAAAGAAAAAGGAATGATCTTTAGCATCAACTTGAAATTCTTGAATGAAAAATGAACCTAATCTAACTAAAAGAAAAAGAGAAAAAGAAAATTGGAGAAACAAATTTTCTAATAAAACTACGAATCAAATATTCACACATACTCATTCACACAATCAGCTAATAGATTGCGTTTGAAATTAAGAGAAGTAAAATTATAACAATTTAGGGAAAGATGAGGGATCTAAATGATGGAACGACAAGGGATTGAGAGAGAACATGGACGAAGAAATTGACTCCATGAAGGAAAAGGATGACTCCGGTGTAATCCAATATGAATAGATTACCTATATTATCCTTGTGGTGTCTTTGATAGTTTCACAAACTTGAAATGGAAGAGTAGGTGCAATGAAGGCCTTATTGGGAATCTTTGAAGAGAGAAGCTATTGTGAAGAGAGTAAGGGAAATAATGTGAAGAAAAAGAGGTTGTTGAACTGAACATTAAGTTATTTAATGAAAATATTAACAGAAGGTTTAAATTGCAAAAAATATGAGTACATTCTTGAATTTTATAGTTCATAAATTTTAATTACACAATGACTTAAGTTTAAGAAAATTTTGTGCATTTTAGCTTAATATGTATAGTTTACAAGTTTTTGGTGGATTTGCCATATACTCTCACAGTCAGGCCCAAACTTAAGGGCATGACTGGCACAAAGTATAGGAGTCAACCTTATACCCTAAAATTCTTAGGCACAGATCCGATATCAATTTAAAACAAATCCAAAATAATTATTAAAAATTCAAATAAATAGTGTAACAGAAAACTAGTAGAGAGCTCAACTCCAACAGTAATCGCAAGTTTAGAATAAATCCATAAATAAAAGGGCTTTGCCTAAACAACATAAAAAAAAAAAAACCAATAACAAAATAAGTGTTTAAAACATGCAATAGAAAACATGTCTTAAGTGACTGCAAGTGATATACTCAGTAAAACCCAAATTTGGTTCAAGGAGTACGTTGTCGAGTCAGACGCAATAAGTCAAGTTGGTGAAGGTTGCTGCTAAAATATTTTGGAGCTAGAAATATGAAAAGATAGAGAGGTGAGTCCATTGACTCAATGAATGAAAATGTGTCCAATAGGAATTAAGACATCCAAAAAAAACTCCCCTATATACAAGCAAAGGAGTTTTTTTTAAGGAAAATGTGAAACATAAATAAGTTTAAAAAAAAACAGAGTCTAAATCACAATCTATAGTTCTGTTTCATAAGCAGAAAGGTAACAATGAAAACATAATCAAACAGAAATAATCCCAAACGAAAACCCAAGATGTAGCTTTACTGAACTGAAATAGGCTAATAAGGCTATCAAGCTTTAGGGAGTTATTCTTCCTGAAGAAAATGTATATTATGCAAAAATGATATTATGTCATGTTCATGTTATTGCATGATATATGTTGTTTAATTATATCCAGTGTATTACGCATGACAAGCTAATAGGCATAAGATAACTTGTCAATCTAGTGAAACGTTCGAGGTTAATCCACAGGTCCCTATAAGACATGGGGCTTTAAGAGTTGTACCCACTAAATTGTTTACAATCCAGTTACAATACTTACTCAAAAATAATTTTTAGAACAATTTCAAGGCTGTCTAAACACAACACAGAGTTCATAGCTTATGACTTACTCAAAGAATATTTTTTTTTCAAAACAAAACGAAGGAACATGATACATATTTTATAGGATCAGATTATGGAAACACTAGCCAATACAATACATAAATAGTAATAGAACACTTTCTAATTGGAGAAATCTAAGCTTCAGCCCCATTTCTCATTTTTTTTAGGGGCTATAGCTTAGGTTCTGGCATCTCCATTTCTCAAATTTCTTTTGTCCTAATTTTTTATTTTTTAGAATTAATTAATTATTTTTTATGTCATATATTTTTTAAAAAATTTTTAAAAAATTTTTTAAATTTTTTTAAATTTTTTACTTATAAATAAATAGCACAAAAAAATTTATAAATAAATAATATAAGAAAATTTTAAAAAAT
>JASKGM010006620.1:0-10863 GCA_034509205.1 Ceratonia siliqua
CTTGTTTTGCTAAAAGGGGTTTGTTCATCTAATAGACTTCCTTTTCCTCAATATTCATTGGATAAGATTTGAGTGGACCAATAAAGACTGAATTGAATATCACTCCTTAGTGTTTTGTTGCTAATCAATTTTGCATTACAAAAATCAAGAACAACTCACTTGACGCGGTTTGAACCGGCATCAAGTTATCGAAATAAAAAAGAAAAAAAAAACTCGCTAAGTCGAAAACCTAAAATGGCGGCTTAGGCAAAAGTTAGAAAGCCCACTAAGTTGAAAACCCGAAAGGGCGGCTTAGGCAAAAATTAGGGCATCACATTGAAAAGAGTCCATAATCAAAGTTCGAGTGTTTGAACAAAAACTTGGGATTCGGACAATAATGTGAGAAACACGAATTGGGGCAAATTTTTCAAGAAATTAATGCTCCCAACAGTAGGCTTGCATCCATCAAAGTGTAGAATGCACACATTATTGGCAATTCAAAAGTCAGGGGCTGCAGATATTGAAAGGCTCAAACTGGGGCAAAATTTTGATGTCACCTTATTTTACCAACCTATGAAAATAGGAAATGCTCATCAAATTTTGTGAAGGAATAGGGTTCAGTGTCGCTATGAGAAAGTGATTTCTTTGGACCAATTGAAAATAAAGCTCCATAAAAATGAAGAACTAATTCCATAGAGAAGGAATGGTTTGGTCAAGCTTTCCTTGAAATTGCAATATGTTTCTCAAAACACTTTCATGTTATTTCAAGAAAAAAAAATGCTCACTTCATTTTCAAATATTTTGGCAGTGTGAGGTTCATCCCTGGATTTATTCAAAGTTAAAATTTTTTTCAAATCTTTATCAATTTCATGTGGTGTTTTGCCCTTGTAGTTTTTCAAATTGTAATTGGCTTCATATGGTGCTTCATCCATGACAAATCTCAAACTTTCCATTGATTTCATGCGATTAATCACATAGATTTTCAAAAGTATTCTTTTCCAAATTCACTTGGTATGCCGATTTGATTTTCAAATTCATGAGGCGTTTTACCCTTACCGGATTTCAAATTTTGTTCAGCTTCAACATATCTTTTTCGACTTCATGTGGTAGATTGTCCTTGCTTGATTCTTAATTTTTAGATGAGGGGGTCAACTCCCTTGCTTGATGCCTAATCTTCAGATGCGTAGGCCTTATCCCCTTACCTGGTATAGGCACCAATTCATTTAGTAATTTCATACTAAAATTTCTCAATGTGCAATTTACTGTGTACGTCGATTATTCCGTATCGGTCCCTTTCAATTTACTGTGTACATCAATTCTTTCGTACCATTTCCTTTTAATTTACTGTGTACATTGATCTTTCTGTAACAATTCCTTTCAATTTATTGTGTACATTGATTCTTCCGTACCGATCTTTTTCAATTTACTGTGTACGTGGATTCTTTCGTACTGGTTCCTTCTAATTTATTGTGTACGTCGGTTATTTTGTACTAGTTCCTTTCAAGTTACCATGTACGTCGATTCTTCTGTACTGGTTCTTTCAATTAATAGTGTACATGGATTCCTCCATACCCCTTTCCTTTCAATTTACTTTGTATGTTGATTCTTTCGTATTGGTTTCTTTCAATTTACTGTGTACATTGATTCTTCTGTACCAGTTCCTTTCAATTTACTGTGTACGTGGATTTTTTCGTACCGGTTCCTTTCAATTTACTGTGTACATGGATTCTTCCATACCGGTTCTTTCAATTTACTGTGTACGTGGATTCTTCCGTACCATTTCCTTCTAATTTACTATGTACATGGATTCTTCTGTACCAGTTCCTTCCAATTTACTGTGTACGTCGGTTCTTCCATACTAGTTCCTTTCAAGTTACCGTGTAAGTCGATTCTTCCGTACCGATTCTTTCAATTAACAATGTACGTGGATTGCTTCGTACCCTTTTCCTTTCAATTTACTATGTACGTTGATTCTTCTATACTGGTTTCCTCAATTTACTATGTGTGTTGATTCTTCCATACCGGTTCCTTTCAATTTACAATGTACGTTGATTCTTCTGTACTGGTTCCTCTTAATTTATTGTGTACATCGACTCTTCTGTACCAATTCCCTTCATTTTACTGTGTATGTGAATTTTTCTTTACCGGTTCCTTTCACTTTACAGTGTACGTGAATTCTTCTGTGCCAGTTCACTTCAATTTACCGTGTATGTCAATTCTTCCGTAACAGTTCCTTTTAATTTACTATGTACATTGATTCTTCCGTGCCAGTTCCTTTCAATTTATTGCCTACGTTGATTCTTCCATACCAGTTCTTTTCAATTTACTGTATACGTTGATTATTCTGTACCGGTTCCTTTCAATTTGTTGTGTACGTTGATTATTCCGTACCGGTTCCTTTTAATTTACTGTGTACATTGATTCTTCCATACCGGTTCTTTCAATTAACAGTGTATGTGGATTCCTCCGTACCCCTTTCCTTTTAATTTACCATGTACATTGACTCTTCAATATCGATTTCTTTAAATTTACTGTGTATGTTAATTCTTCCGTACCGGTTCCTTTCAATTTACCGTGTACGTCGATTCTTCCATACCGGTTCCTTTCAATTTACTGCATAGGTTGATTCTCCATACCAGTTCCTTTCAATTTACTACGTACGTTGATTCTTCCAAACCAGGTATTTTCAATTTACTGTGTACATTGATTATTCAGTACCGGTACCTTTCAATTTACTATGTACGTCGGTTATTCAGTTCCAATTCTTTCAATTAACATGTACGTGGATTCCTCCATACTGGTTTCTTTAAATTTACTGTGTATGTTGATTCTTCCGTACCAATTCCTTTCAATTTACTGTGTACGTAGATTCTTCTGTACCGGTTCCTTTCAATTTACAGTGTAAGTCGATTCTTCTTTACTGGGTTCTTTCAATTTACTGTGTATGTAGATTCTTCCGTATCAGTTCCTTCCAATTTACTGTGTACGTGGATTCTTCCATACCAGTTCCTTCCAATTTACTGTGTACATAAATTTTTTCGTACAGGTTCATTCTATTTACTATGTACGTCGATTCTTTCGTACTAGTTTCTTTCAAGTTACCGTGTACGTTGATTCTTCCATACCGGTTCTTTCAATTAACAGTGTATGTGGATTCCTCTGTACTCATTTCCTTTCAATTTACTATGTACGTTGATTCTTTTGTACTTGTTTCCTCAATTTACTGTGTACATGGATTCTTCCGTACCGGTTGCTTTCAATTTACTGTGTACGTCAATTCTTCCGTACCGTTTCCTTTCAATTTATTGTGTACATCGATCCTTCTATACCAATTCCTTTCAAATTACTGTGTACGTTGATTATTCCGTATCGATTCCTTCAATTTATTGTGTATGTCGATTCTTCTGTACTAATTCTCTCAATTTACTGTGTACATCGATTCTTCCATACCAGTTCCTTCAATTTACTGTATACATCGATTCTTCTGTACTAGTTTCCTCAATTTGTCGTGTTTGTTGATTCTTCCACACCGATTCCTTCAATTTACTGCGTAGGGTGATTCTTCCATACTAGTTTCTTCAATTTACTGCGTACGTTGATTCTTCCGTACCAGTTCCCTTAATTTATTGTATACGTCAATTCTTCAGTACCGATTCTCTCAATTTACTGCGTACATTCTTCCGTACTTATTTCCTAAATTTGCTATGTACGTTGATTCTTCCGTATCAGTTTTCTTAATTTATCGCATACGTTGATTCTTCCGTATTAATTCTTTTAATCTACTGCATATGTCAATTCTTCCCTGCCAGTGTCAGATTCATTTAGTATGATGAGTTTTTCCAAACTAAATTCCCAATTTTTTTGTTCAAAATTTCCCACGGCCATAAGCAAGGCGTCCCTTGCCATTTTATTGTGCACCTGGACAAAATTTGTGTTTTTGTCTTTACTTGATCTTTATAAGTAAATTTGAAAAATCGTTGATATTTCATCTTTCCCCATCAAGAATCAAGTAAAGAGGAGCAACTGTAAACACCTTATTTTGTCTAAGTAATTTTTAAAATTTTGAAAAATAACAAAAATACAAAAAAAAATTAAAAATGTTAAAAGCAATAAAATACAAAAAGAAGAAGAAGAAAAAGAAAAAGAAACAAAATAAAAATATTTTGCAACCCAATCTCTTTTTTTTTTGTTTGTTTATTTTTTGTTATTGTAAGCCATTTTCCCTTCTCTTAACTCATTTTCTTTTAAGCCCAACATTACCTAAACTAACCTAAATTTTTAACCCAATCTTTTAGCTCATTTCTTTCTTAACCTACCCATCTAACCCATACCCATAAACCCAACTCATAACCCACTTCTTCATTTTAACCTAACCTCCCTCTCACATTTTTCCTCTCACTTTAACCTAGCCTCTCTCTCACTTTGCCCACACACATTTTCCCTCTCATTTTTTCCCTTTCACTTTAACCTAGTCTCCCTCACACATTTTTCCTCTCACTTTAACCTAGCCTCCATCTCACTTTTCCCACACACATTTTCCCTCTCACTTTGCCTCCCCATCTCACATCCACTCTCTCCCATTCTCTCATTGTTTTTTGTTTTCTTTCTTCCATCTTCTCACACACAACACACCTCCTTCACTCTCTCACTTGGGAGAAACTTTTTTTTTATTCATTCATCAACTTCCTCACTTTCTCTTCTTCCCTCATGCCATTCACCATTTTTTTGATTCTATTTTATTTTTCCTTAATTTTGGTTGGCCACAAAAGAAGAATAGGAGATTAGATGAGTTAAGGGGCACTCGCTTGGAGGTTTATCCTAAAGCTTCAATGAGGTAACTCATTCATCTTCCTCTATTATTTGCATTTTTTTTATTTTTATCTTAAGAGTTTGATGGTGGGTTCTTTGGAATCCAAGGTTCCTGGTTAAAACTTTAACCTCTAAATTCATTTGTTTTTCTAAGGGACTCTTATTATTTTTGTGTAATTTATGAGTTGATTTAATAGTTATTTTATTTGTGTTATTTCTTCTATTTAATGTGTTATTATTAATAGTTGTTTGTAATATTAATGATATTTAATTTTCTTATTTTGTTCCCCATTCTCCACTTGTAAGGCATGAGCCCTCCCTCTATTTTATTTGATTATTTTGTCAATTTTTGTTTTTATTTTTTTCTTTTATTTAAGTGTTGCTTTCAAGTTCCACCATTGCATTTTGTTTTATTTTCAAAAAAGTAAATAAAAAATGAGAAAAGAACAAGTTAAATGATAATAATAAGGTTCTAAAAGCCTTTTAAAAGTAAGATTCTTGTTTGCTAAAATGGATAGATTTTTGTTGGTTTCTTGTGGGTCATTTTCCTCTGCCACGTCATCAACCCCAACAATTTGCAATAATTTCACTTTTGCCCCAAATTTTTTAGTAATTTCATTTTGGCCCCAATACCTTTAAAATTTTCATTTCAGTCCTAGTATTTTTCAAAATTCTAGTTTGACCCCTATACTTTCAAAAATTTTATTTTCGCGCCTATACTTTCAAAAATTCTTTTTTGGCCTCAATACTTTAAAAAATTCTTTTTTGGCCCCAATACTTTCAAAAATTCTATTTTGACCCCAATACTTTCAAAAATTCTATTTCATCCCAATTGCATTTTGTCCAAGAATAACAAACTTCTGAGTCAAATATTATGTGGAGAATTGTTCTCCCATTTTGTTAGGTATATGTGGAAACTTGTTTTCCCATATTATCTTATCTTCTTTATAATTATTATATAGAGAACAATTCTCTCATTTTGTCAGGCTTTTAGTGGAAGTTTATCTTCCTCAAAAGTCCCATCTCTTTTTAAAGGCTTTATGTGGAGATTATCCTCCCCAATGTCTTAATTTCCATAGGCTTTTAGTGGAGGTTTATCCTTCCCAAATGTCCTAACTTCTTTTCAAGGTTTTAAGTGGAAGTTTATCTTCCCCTAATGTCCTAACATTCTGAGGTTAGAGATCATACATCTCACTTAATCAACTTATCCAAATATTTTTGAATTACATTGACCTTGATCCCTTTCGGCATACGTAGGCTTACTTGGTAAGGCAGCTCTAGTTATTTATTTCTCCATCTTTATCCATTATTATTTTATTAATAAAAAGGGTTAATTTAAATAAATTAAAATTCTTTAAGCATAAATAATTTAGGGTAACCGTCCTTAGAGATGGACGTTGTAGGGTTCCTAAGACCTTCTCTACGTGTAATTAGACTCCCGAACCCTTCCTCTGGTTTCGAGGGCCAGTTTTCATTTCTTTTTTAAGGATCCCAATTATCCTTCTAATTAATTGGTGGTGACTCCCATTTTCTCTGCGTTTTCCCTTGCGCGCCCCAAAATCATAAAACGATGGCTTTTCACCGGCCGTCACATTGTGACATCATCAAAAAACACAAGTATAAATTTCCTAAAATGAGGTTTGAATACTATGTTAATGAGATGCTAAAAAGTTGATGGAGCATTGGTTAGCCCAAAGGGAATAACTAGATATTCAAAATGCCAAAAATGAGTTCTAAAGGCTATTTTGTAACTATCCTTAGGCTCCATTCTCACCTAGAGATATCCAGCTTTGAGATCAATTTTTGAAATCTTTTTTGAACCAGCCAACTCATCGATTAAATCTTCTACCAATGGTATGGGAAATATGTCCTTGGTTGTTTGGTTATTAAGATCTCTATAGTCCATACACATTCTCCATGAACCATGTTTTTTACCAACCAAAGCTGCTGGAGATGCATAGGGACTAGTACTATTTTGTATGACTCCACTTTCCATTATTTCTACAACCAATTTTTCTATCACATCTTTTTGAAACATAGGATATCTATAGGGCCTTTTGCTAATTGGATTAGCACCTTGAACAAGAGGATTATGGTGGTTACAACTAGCTCTTAAGGGAGGTAAATGTTTAAGCTCTTCAAAGAGTTCATAAAATTCTTCTAAGATACCAACAATATTAGGAGGAATATTTTCCCTCTTGTCTGTAGCATGAGTGGTAAGACTATTCAATTCAGTGCTACTATCACAAACTTGAAGTATAGCTAATTGAGTTCCTTGTGTAATCAATTTGTTTATATTTTGTGACTTGGTAGTTTTAATGGAAGGAGATAATGACCCTCTAAGTATATGTCTTCTACTAAAATAAGTAAACTCCATAGTAAGCTTATGAAAATCCCAAACAATGGGTCCTAAAGTGATAAGACATTGTATTCCTAACACCATATCACAACATGAAAGTGGTAATAGCATCAAATCAGTTTGAAACTTGGTGTTTTGTAACTGCCACTTAAAACCTCTTGTCATAAATTATATTTCAACTGGCTACCATAAGCTATTGACACTGTTAAAGGTTCAAACTTTTCCAACTTGCAGCCTAACTTGTAAGTAACTTTCTCTTCTAGAAAATTATTTGTGCTACCACTATCAATCAGTATATGAAGTGGTTTTTTCTGTAAACACCAGTAACTCTCATTGTATGAAAACTAGCCACTCTAATTAAAGCATTAATAGAGATATGCAATGATTAATTTGGATCTTCTAATTTAGTGTCTTCCTTTCCTCCTTTCTCGGCTTCCTCTTATGAGTTTTCATCTTCCTTATCCATGTCTAAGAAAAATAATTGTACTTTCTTATGTTTAAGACTTTGGCCTAGGGTATAGGGCTCATCACAAAAGAAACATAAACCCTTTGCCCTTCTCTAATTCATTTCAGCTTGAGAAATATTTTTCTTAGATGTTTCTACTGAAGAAGTAGTTACAGCTGATGGCTCAGGCAACAGAGGTGGTTTATAATAGTTCATTATCTATTTTGCTGTTCCAATTTGATACCTTCTCTCTACTCTAGCAGTTTGTAATTTACTAGTAATCAATACAATTTTGCTATTGCTATTAGGAGCTTAGGTAGATTCATACAATTTATCTAGCACATAAGCATGTCTCATAGAATGAGGTTGAAACATATGTACATGCATTTGTACATCCTGTCTTAATCTAGTGAGAAAACAACTTAGTAGGTAATGTTTAGGTAAATCAACCTTAGATATAATAATATTAAACTGATCATGATAATCCTGAATAGTAGTAAGTTGTTGTTAAGTGTTCAAATCTCCCATAGGATCGTCATATACTTCTCCAAAATGTTCATATATAAGCTTAGCATATTCAAGCCACTTAGGTAACATAATAGTCATTAAAGATTTAGCAAAAGATTGATGCCATTGTAGTGCCTTTCTGTCTAAATGAATTATAGCTAATCTTACTTTGTAATTTTTTGGAGTATTATCAATCATAAAAAATTATTCACACTTGTATATCCATTCTTTAACTCCTTCACTAGAAAACTTAGGGAAATCAATTTTTGCTAAATGTATAGCACAAGAATATGGCGAGAAATTGCTTTGATTACCTCAATATACTCATACCTTTGGATTATCTCCCACAGTTCTTCCATTCAAATGCACGTCTCAATTTCGTTCCTCATTTTCATATGGATTCACTCCATATCTTGATCTATTTCAATCCATCATCATCAGTTTCACAGCATCCACCAATTTTGTGACCTTGCTGTCCATTTCTCGCCACTGTTGATTATAGTTGTCCTCCATTTCTCTTAACGAAACTTGTGATCTAGTTGAATCTTCCATTCTTGATTAGATCGCTATCCCATTTACAAAGAGGACTATAGGGAGTGAGCAAGAGTTATGATTTTGGACATAGAGCAAAGAAGAGATGGGAAATCAATTATCAATCGGTTCATGTACATTTGAAAGATGAGCCACATAATAAGGAATTTACAATCAATGCCTCTTCCACTTGGAGAGGCAAGAGAGTTCTATAAAATCACGTTGAGGAGCCCATCTAGAAAAAATATGCAAATAAACTTCTACAATGCCTCATTTCACCATCATGTTACAACTCATCACTTCCCTTCTGCCCAAAGCCACTTTAAAATAAATGAAATAAAAAATGGTAAAGGGCATTGGAAAAGCTTCAAACTAAATATGGATGAGGGCGGAGGTTACACATGATATTAGTGGAAATCTGATAAGAAAAGGAGGCATGGGATGTATGAAAAAAGAGATCAAGAGTGAGCATGAGTGAAAGGAAGCTTTAGGAGGGGAAGAAAGGAAAATGAAAGGGAGAAAAGAATGGGGGCATTTATGAGAGAGAAATTGAGAGATTAAGAAAGGTGAGATAGATAGCGTCGGAGAGTAGGGAAAATGTTTAGTACTCTAGGAGTATGATACTCCTTTCATTAGATTTGTACCACGTAATAGTTTTTCAGTAAAATGTGTCACTTGGTATAGATCTATCGGAGAGAGTACCATACTCCCACGATTACCAAAATTGTACTCAAGAGAGTGGAAGAAAAAAAATTAGAGGTGGTAGGGCCAAAAGCCTTTTTTTTTGTTTGTTATTTCTTTCATTTCTATTTTTTTTTTGTATTTCTCATTTTGTTATTTTCTTGTATTTTAATTTTTAATTTTTTTCAAATAAAACTAAAAATTAGAGCTATCAAAACTGGCTAGACCAGTTAGGTTGGCCCACCTAGCCAGCCATTTTGGTGGGACAGGGCTGGCTGGCTAGCGGCTGGCTTACTCATTTTCCTTTTTTTTCTTCTCTTTTTTCCTCTATCACTCAACCATCAACACATCACATCCTTTCAGCACTTAGAGTCGTTTAGTGTTCCGTATAAGAGAGCATTAGATAATATAAGTGAATACAATATAGTCTTATACGATATTTGACGCACACAAAAGATTGTATTAGCTTATATATTTATAATTTTTTATACAGTCACCACCATATAAGAAAATATGAGGGGGTGGGGTGGGATAACACTATATGGTGATCACTGTATAATACTACACTGCTAATGCCACCACCACCACCACCCCACTATTACCACCACCTAGGTCTCCACTGCCACAACTCAAAACCTTTGCCAATAGGTTGTGGGTTCCATGTAGAACTTAAACTTAAACATATATTATATATAATTTATTTTTTGGTGGACTAGCCCGCCAACCCGCCATAGGGACGAGGTAGGTTGGGACTTCTTAACCTGCCACACTTGGTAGGCCAACCCACCCTGACAGCTGTACTAAAAATACTATAATTCTCTTTAATTTTTTTTTAATTTTAGTTTCAAATAAAACAAAAAAGCCTTTACACTAACATACATTTAGTGACAACAGATGAATGTCATCACTGAAAGTTTACCATTTTGTGATGAAATTTATAAATGATCACTAAAAAAGGCTAACAACTATATTCAATGAAGCCATCTACAGTTCGTCACAAAAGGCCTTTAGTGACAACTCTTTAATTTCGTCACAAAATCATTTATTTCTCACTCCCTCCAATTTTCAAAATCAACTGAGTAAAAATTTTAACTTTTATTGATGACATTTACATACATTTAGTGACGGCAAAGGATGTTATCACTAAAAAGTTATTATTTTGTGATGGGGTTTAAACGATGTTACTAAAAAGTGTTAACAACTATTATTCAGTAACGATATCTATAAGTCATCACAGAAAATATTGTTTTGATGACACGTCAAAGTCATCACAAAAGTTTTTTAGTGATGACATCCTAATTGTCGTCACAAATTTCATAAAAAATTAGGTACAAATTTTGACTTTTAGTTATGATTCTTGGATACCTTTTGTGATGACAAATAAATGTTGTCATTGAAAATTTTGGATTTTGTGAAGTAATTAAAAAGTCATCACTAAAAAAAATGACAATTACATTCAGTGATGACATCTACAAGTGATCACAGAAAATCTTATTTTAGTGATGACTTTTAAGTTTATCATAGAAAATTCATCACTAAATGTCATCTTTCT
>JASKGM010006623.1:0-10862 GCA_034509205.1 Ceratonia siliqua
ACACCCCCCCCCCCCCCCCCCCCCCCCCGCCCCCCAAAAAAAAAAAATCAACTAAAAGGGAAAGAAAAAACAAGGAACTTATCATAGAGAAATTATATGGTAGAATGATGTTTCATAAAATTTTAATTTATTTTAAAATTTTAAAATAATATTTAAAATAAAACTAAAAAAATTAAAATATTATTATTCATGCAATACTATTTTAAAATAAAATATCAACACCAAAAAAAATTTAAACATATGCATTGGCACTGGCAACTAAATTTACAATTCTTATATCACTTGATCGAAAGTTCTACCAAGGTGAGACTACATTGAAGTCTTGAACCACTTCACACCAACTCCCACAATGACGAGCACATTGAGGATGTCTTTAGGAGAAATAAGACGCTCAATCTGAAAAGTTAAGGCAGATCAATATCCCCACATTCAACACTCATTTAAGGAGATCGATAAGATTGACCGAGTGTAACTCATTCACTACAAAAGATAATTTTGATTCTATGTGCTTGCTTTGCGCATGAAAAATCATATTTATAGTCGTATGAAGTACACTTAAATTATCACAAAGCATAACTAGCTGGTGGGGTTGAGGGACTATGAGATCTTTGAGTAAATATGTTTACCAAGTGAGTTTTGCAGCAGTGTGAGCCATGGCACTATACTTGACCCTGTGCTTGAGCACGAGATGGTGGTTTGCTTCTTGGCATACTAGGAAACGGGATTATGGCCAATGCAATAATTAACCAGTTGTTGAGTGATGAGTGGTAGGACGGCCTATCCAATCTGAATCAAAGAAAACACTAAAATCAAGATTAAAAAGTGAGATTTAAATTAAGATGAATTGTATTTTTAACATAATGAATGATACGCCTTACTAATTTTAAAAGAGAGTGAGTTAGCTGTGATAATATAAATAAAATAAAATAAAATAAAATCTTACATAAGTGAGTAAAAGGCAAAATTTGAAGGGAAAAAGGTTGTTCAGTAAAAGTGAATGTCATGGTCGTAGCATTAAAGGAGATTTTTGCATTTGAAACATTTTTGGTTATTGAGAATTACATTAGAGAGACATGCAGTACAAAAGAAAGCACGAGCGTAGAACAGTAGAACCAGAGAAAAACAAGCCCCATAACATTGGGTATTAAAAAGTAAAAACAAATAATGGAAAGCAACTTAATTTGATGTGATAAGGGGCGGATGAATTTATATAGAGCATGCAAATTTGTCTCCATCCCTAAATTTTGGACTCTAGATCTGACTTAATTAAAAGCCAGGAACATTTAAATGTTTCAGATTAATTGACAACAAATAAAGAAACAAGTTGTTGAGTATTAACGTTAGCATTGAACTATATATGTTTACATATTTTTCTCACTCCCATTATACAATTTAATAGTTTTGTTTGAATAGTATGTTGGTAGTCAGATAAAATTAATAGAAGGCCGTAAAAGGTGCAAAAGTTGACGTTACATGTAAGAAATCGATTGGAATTGGAGTAATCCAATTTCCCAATTATTTTATTTGTGCTGGCTCAATTATGTTTGAGATGACCACATGCCTACCCTGTTGGGTGCCCCATTTTCTTAACAAATGATTTAATTGATTTGAAGCAGCCACCTACAAAACTTGGGCGCAATCAATATATACCCCCATTATTCATGTTTTATAATTTAATTACATCCTTCTCTTATCTGATTATAATTATAACGGAAACCACAACCACAACAATAACCCATTTCCAGCTGAGCTTTAACGTTGAATTATCAATGTCGCTCATATAACAGCATAAAAGGTTGTTCTTGTTTAAGTATTTGTAAATTCTTCAATTAATGAATGAACTATATATTAATAAATGTCAATGCAAGTAATTTAGTAGGTCGAATAAAAAATTTATTAGACATGTTATTTATTGATTGAAAGACTTGGAAATTATTAGCATTATTTGTGAAGACCACCATTTGACTTGAGAAAACGTAACTATCTATGGATTAACCTCCTGATCCATGGGACCAATATGTGGTGTAGTCTCTCATAACATCGTGTCTTAAGAAAATAAAATTGCGCCTTAACTAACCACTTAAATTTTTATAAATAAGATTGTGCCTTAGTTAACAGCTTAAGCTTTTTAGCTCAATGGTAGGGTTTGACCTAACAGTAATATATTATTATTCATTGATTAATGGGGGGACAAATACGTAAAAAAGAAAAGAAAAAAAACTTTACTTGAGTTTTCTGTTTGTGATAAACGAAGTCTGATTTCATTTGTGACAGAGAGCCCAAACATGCGGGGACTGCCCAAAACACTGTAGCGACACTTGAAGTGAAAGAATGACCCCTCGCTTTCATTGAGGACTGTTCCTCTGTTAAATAGCGATGTTTTCCACTCTCTAAATGATGCCTCTCTTTAATTTATGTAATTTATATCCACCTAGGAGATTGTTGGAGTTTTGTGGTTCAAATTTGCTACTTTAATTAGAGAAGAAGACACACTCAGTATACAAGAAATTAAAAAGAGACATCTATCACACTGGTCAGGGGTTAGTTCATGTTTTTGCGCAGTAACTCAACCCATCATCTGACATCTCACTGTTCATATGACGAGAGCTGTAATCAAGACGAATTGAGCTAAGTTTAATATGCTCAAATTTACTCATTTAAAATAAGTTGAGTTTGAATTTGAACCTGAACTTTAATCAAGTCACCTTTACGTGATATCTATTAATAGTTTTGTTTAAAATGTTCAATGTTTAGATCACAGAAGCAAGAATAAATTAATACTTTCACTCCGTTTATTATTCAATTTCAGGGCTGAGCATATATATCCATGGTCCATACATGCTTACCTTATTAGTACTGGTAATACATATTCCATCAACATTACCCACCCATAAAGGAAACCATAAAATAGATGAATAGACGATATAGAGTAATAGTTTTTGTGTAGAACAGCCAGCCATCACTCTATGTGGTTGTTGACGGTCCATTCATCAGATTTTTCAGCGCCCGAGAAAATGACGCATTGGTTGTGCTGTAACCTCCATCCATTACATAGTTTATACCAGTCACTAAGTTTGATTCATCGCTGCTCAAATGAAGCGCTGCCTCCGCTATGTCCTCCGCCTCAGCAACCCCAACCGCCCCTTTTAACACCACAACACCCCCTATCACTTCCTCTACCATACTCCTGTTCATTTTCAAAGCATTTGTTAGCAATGGAGTGAGAACGGCCCCCGGCGATATGCAGTTGACTCTTATCCCATGCTCTCCTAGCTCCACGCACAGGTTCCTCATCAGCCCCACCACTGCGTGTTTTGACATTGTGTACGCATGTGATGACTGCCCGCCAATTACCGAAGCAACACTCGCTGTAAAAAGAATCACCCCTCTCTTCGCTGGGATCATTACCTGAGCAGCATGCTTGGCACCCAAGAAACCTCCGTAAACATTAACTTCGAATACCTTCTTGAAGTTTTGGTTATCAGAACCCAGAATTGTTGGCTCTGCGTCACCCGCGATGCCTGCATTATTGTACATGATGTCAAGCTTACCGTACTTGGAAACCGCCATATCAACCACGTTTTTTATGTCTGAATCACAAGCAACGTCGCAGTGAACGTAGAAAATGGTGTCATCTTTGCCGATTCCTTTGCAAAGGGACTGGCCAAGGTCGTCTTGGACATCTGCAACAATCACCTTAGCACCATGTTCAACAAATAGTTTAGCAGTAGCCGCACCAATGCCGCTAGCGCCTCCAGTGATTATTGCCACTTTTCCTTCTAGCCTGCAATATATATATCAGAGTACTCTTAATCATTGGCTATTTAAGATTTTATTCATGGATCGAGATACATGAAAGGACGCGAGAAAGCATATAGATCAAAGAAATCCAAGTCACTAGAACTATACCTTTTGGTAATTGGAGCCATCGAGGAGGATTCGCTATCTATTACAGTACAAGCACTTAGCTACTTGTTGAAAAATCGTATGCTTGAGAAAGATTCCATATGGGTGTTTTATAGGAAGAAAAATCTGTGAATACAAGCTTTGTTATGACTAAGGTCCTTTCGTTTCTCTTTTATTTTTGGTAAAGTTTTTTTTTTTTAAAATATCTTTTGATAAAATTTAAACTATTTATATTTTTTTAAAAAAAACTGAAATAAATATATTTTTTTATTTTTTTAATTAAAGATATTAATAAAAAAAGAAATAATTTTTTTATTATTATATTTAAAAATAACATAACTATAAAAAATTACCTTATTTTTTTAAATTAACTTTTTATTTTATAAAAATTATTTTTTAAAAAAAAATTCCTGATCAATTTTAAAAATTAAAAATAAATAAAAGCACCCGCCTATTAAAACGGTCCGACTACCCATGTCCAAATCCCAATTAATGCAGTAGTCAACTCGCTGCTGAAACCATTAGCAACTAACCACGTGTGTGACATGAAGAAGCTCTTTTAATGCCATGAGGAAGAAACCGGAAAAGATAAAATTATTTTCTTCTTGCCATCCTGACAATATTTGAATAATTGAGAAATTTGTTCCCCTATTCTTTTACCTTGCTTTTTCAATTTAACTTTCTTTTTTCAGTGGAAGCATCATCCTTATTCAGCTCTTCCTTTCATGGCAATTATAAACTAGTCGTGCTTACATTAACTTCAATAGCTGATCAACTTTTTGTTTGATCATAAACCAAATTGTCCAATTCATTAAGAATTTCTAACAAAAAAAATTTTATATTTAGCTAAATTATTCTTATTAAAGTCAATTTAAACTTTTGTTATTATTCTATTGAAGATAATAATAAATAAGAGTAATATTAAAAAAATAATAATTAATACATCATTGATAATATAAAATCACAGATAATTGAAAACAAAATAAAATTCTTAAAATAACAAATAATTTGAAACGAAATGAATAATTAATTAAGCAGGCGCATGGTAGCAAGAGCTTAAAGTAAGTTTGGCCAGCAAATATCCGTTCACCATATTAATTAAAATTGAATCATAATATTTGATGCTTATGTTGTTATGAAATGTATGATATTTTAAAAGCCTTTAGTCCCACATTACTTAGGAGTGAATTTCCTATAACCTTTATATATCATTCTTTTCATGGGCATGTTGAAAGGCTTAAAGGTAGACTAGGCTCGTGCATACAAAATTGAGCCTCTTGTGCATGAAAATATAGTACATGCTCAATTTTTTTGACTCGGTATGAATTTCAAAAACGTGGCTGATTATTTTGACCTGGTATTTTACTGATATTTTATCTTATGTTATCTTATCTTATTAAATTATCCTCTCTAATAATTTGATTTAGCAAATTACAAAATTAAAAGATTACTAATTTTCGATCAATTATAATTTTTTTTTTGAATTGCTATTTTCGAATTACTTTTCTTTGACATTTTTTGTTTGGTTTCTTCTTCATTTATTGTTCTCTGATACTTGATTGTTGAGTGTACTACATCTAGACAGTCTATTATATCTTAAAAGGATAGCCGCTATTACTGCCTTTACACCAAGAAGCGTGGAATAATCATTTGAGAACAGTGATATATACAGTTCAGACGATTCATTTTACTCCATACAAATTTTACAACATGTGTATATGTGAAAATATGACTCCAAACAAGCAAATCTTGTAGTACGTATCATCGGTGGATTTAGCATTATAGCTATACAGGAAAGAATTATATATATATATATAAGTGAAGATTATCCAACAATGCCATTTTAGGGTTGTAAGATAACTTTTGCTTTGATTTTTTATTTTATTATTTTAGTCTTTTTTTTTTACTTCTTGTCATTAATTAATTATTTTTTAGATTATATAAATTTTTGTAGAATGTTTTTAATTTTTTTTTACATTTTCTTCTGCTATTTATTCATAATTTTTCTTGTATTATTCATTTATAAATAAAAAATTCTAAAAAAAATTTAAGAATATTTCAAAAATAATATATGATATAAAAAATAATTAATTAATGTTAAAAAAATTGAGACAAAAAATAATAAAATTAAAGATCAATATGATAAAAGTTATCTTATAATTTTAAAATAAGATGGACTTATGTATATATATATATATGCCAGCCATATAATGCTTTACACTGATGTCAAGTGAAAAAGGATATTTGACCCTTGGACGATTTACTATTTATCTGACTTTGTTGATAGGGATTAATCCTTTGATATATATATATATATATATATATATTTTAGATCTAATTTGATGCAGGTAGTAGTATATATAAATATCCTAGCTATCATATACCCTAGGGAATGTCATAAATTAGGCAGGTAATGGATCACCAATTTAGAACTGTTTTAGTAGTAGAAAAAGAGTAGGCATATCGGTAATCCTGGTTAGATATATTGGGAGGTATAAAGAAGCATCCCTGGTCTTCGATTTGTTTTTCATGGTACAGCAGTACTGGGCTTGATAAAAGTCTATCGAAATTAAGATGAAATAATGGTACTCCTATTCTAAACTTCTAACCAAAGACAATCTCTGCCTGGAAACCCAATGTCAAGTTTTCTCCAACTTAGCAATTAGGAAGCAAACACGTACACTCGCCTTAATTATTTTGTCTTAGGATGCCCAACTTCCGCTGCTGCTACTAATTAATCTTCTCCTTGCTTCCTTTTATTTTTCTTTCTCATATATATTACTATACCAAAAACAATTAATTTATAACATAAAAAATAAGCCTACTGCATTAATTATCCTATTTAAATTTTTGTCAATGGACTTATTAATAATGATACTAGACTCATTTTTTAAAAATTATGAGTTTAATGATAATCAAAGTCAAATGACAAAAAAAAATTTGATGGACAAGTGGTTCAATTTTATAGAATTTGATGCTTTAAAAAATAAAAACTATGTAAAGCTCGCAGATTACACAGATAGGGGTTGGCCGGATGGATTATTTTGACTTGTGAGTTGAGCTATTTAAGTTTCATTGACTTTTTCCTGGAGAAAGAGACATAAACCGTTTTACAAATTTTGAAACATCTAGTTGAAATTCTCCAATGGGCCATTGATTTAATAATTTTTTTAAAATTAGTTTTCATGTCATATTATAAAAATCATTGGCCGAGGTGGATAACCTATATGTACGCCTTACTTTAGGGTGTTTTAATGGAAACGGATCCGAACTCATTTTCATTAAATCTTAGCCGTTCTTGATGTGGACGGCCAAGATCGTTACACGTGGCATCCAATATAAAAAGAAAATTTTTAATATTTTTCCTTTTTTTTTTTCCTTCTCCCTTCTGAATTTGGGTTTTCCTCCTGACGCTAAACTCAACTCTTCTCTCTGCCCTGCAGAATGCCCATTTATCTAGAGTTCGCCATCATCAAGCACCATCGAACTTTGCACAGCTTGGATGGAGGTCGGTGGTCGAACACGATGTCTTCACTTTGCCATCCTCGAGCACCGTTGGAAGCTTCGCACAGCATGGATGGAAACGGGAGCCTATCCTAACTTCCTTGCAACCATTGCATTTGAATGGGAATTGTGAGTAATAAAACCTTAGCTTGTGTTGTGGGTAATTGAAATGAGATATCTCATTGTGTTTCATGGTTGTATGTCATTTTTTGGGATTTGTTTGAGGAATACATAAAGAAACCAAAAAAATTTTGATTGAAATTGAACTATTATCAAGGTTACATTATCGAAACCTAGTCTCATTGATTGGATACTGTGATGAAGAAAGGGAACAGGTAAATTGCTTATAGCTACATTTTTCTTATCAATACTATTTTGCAACTGGTTCTACTAAAAAAAATTGAATATAAATGAGCTAAGTATATGTGTATTGTGTGAACCTGTATAAATGATATAACAGTCCGACAACTTGATTGGACATTCTTCTATCTGTTTAGTGAAAAGTTTAAACATGGTAGAGCCCAATTCCTATTAGTCGTTGAACTCAACAGGCAGTTTATTTGTCTCCTTTGGTTTGTTCAATTCATTTGTTATGTTGGTTCCTTATGTTGATCTGGTTGGGCATGTTGTTCTGTCAAGCCAACTCGTGGGATGATTTAATTAGTAGTGAAGTCTCTTTACTTATTTACTCAAGCATATGAATCACATGCTCTTACTTATTTCTTTGTTAAATCTGCCACTAGATATTCAATCAATATCAATATGGACTATAGTTCTTTTATGGGTCTTGTTATATTATTTTAATATACTGAAGAAGCTTGTCTTTGTAACTAAAATACGTAATGAAGTTTAGACATAATTTGTCATATTAGTGTGACAACAATATTATTCTTATCTGCTCTTTCTACTGGTTTAGATGCTTGTTTACAAATTGAATCTTGGAAATATCGAACTTTTTAATTAAAAATTTCAATATTGTCTATGACCAATATAAAATAGATATGATTGTGTGCTTTTCTCTTTCTTTTTATGTATTCTTCTCATCAGTTTTGCACTTCATTTGCAAAAAATATTGTTATAACATACACAAGGAATTCTATCTATCTTTTGGGTAAATGGTCAATGTTCACATAATAAGGTTTAATAACTTTGTAAATATAAGAAAGTATGACAAATTGTTTCTCCTAAACCCTGTAAATACCATGTTCTACACCTAGTTTGTAATAGATTGTTCATTGTTCTAATCAAAATGAAATAAATAGTTAATCTTCCTTAAAATGTTACATGCACATGCTTACTGCTTTCTTTCTCTCTATGTTTCTCCAAGAGACTATGACTCAGATTACAAATATATAGCACCAATAAAGTAATTGAGTTTTGCCTTGAATTAAAATGATTATATTCCATTTCACCCCATATTGTGATTCATAGAAACAGAATAATATTACTAACAATCATATATAAGGGAAAAAGTATACCCAAAAGATTCATTATGGCTTCTTAAGCCAAACCAAGAAATGACAAAGTGACAATCATATATGTAATTCCTGATTATCATCAACTTGCATTTTACATGATCTTATGTTAGAAGTAACTGGAAACATTGAAGATGAAAATTGAATTTGTTTTAACAATTAACCACAAAAGCAAGCAATGACAAAGTAAATTAACCAAAGAGACAATCATTCTAAAAGACAACACAGAGTGCACTGAGACACAATGACCAATGAAAGAAGTTGAAAAACCCATTTTACAGTGATTGTGAATGCATTTTTTTATGTGAAATGCAAATATGCAGTGATTGAGCATCTAAAAAGTATTGGGGTTGAGTTTGGTGTTCTCTCAAAATGCTGTACCATTTATGCAAACAAGCAGTGATAGCAATTGGAGATTTTTCTGATAGCAATATGGTACCATTTAAGCAATATGGCAGTGATAGCAATTGGAATCTGAATGCAATATGATATTATGGTACCATTTATACAATATGCAATATGCAAGAATCACCCTGTCACACCAATGTAAATTCAAGAATTTGATTATTAGCATGAGAAAAGATGAAAAAATTGATTATTAGTTTGCTTGCTTGAATCTTGGGAGGTTCATATAGGGTGCACAGGATCATCAGCTCACTTATGCTCCTAGGCATCCTCATTGTTATGATGATCCCAAGTAATCATGCAGTAAAGTAATATACATTTAAAAAAGTCATTCATTAATAAAATGTAGTATATAATATTCCCAAAAGCTGTAAATACATCAAAGTTCCAATAAATTATAAATACTCCTACTTCCAAATGGCCTAGAGAAGTAACATTTACTTTCAAAGTCCTATACTGCTGATGTATAATGGTACATACAAAGATACACCCAGAATTCAATGACATAGGCTGTAAAAAAGAACATTCCATGCAAATTAGTTGGTGCAGTTGTCTCCTGACCAGTCAAAGAGATATGGATATAAAGCCTTGGATTCTCTCTGCTCATCAACTACATTAAAACCTTGAGTGAACAACAGATTTAGTGGGTCAAGACTTCCACCAGCAAAATGAAGCACCAGTTGCATTAAAACCTTGAGTAAACAAGAGGTTTAGCTATATTAAAACATGGATCTAACATGTTTAGATTTATTAGCTAAATATGAACTTTATAGCAATTAATTCACCCCAATATAACATATATCAAGACTTCAACCAGTAAAATGTGACCATAAAATATAATGATAAACTAGAATTAAAAAAAAAACTACTTAGCATTTAGACTATATATCCACGTTAGACTTATATTTGGTGGACACTAGAATTGGATATATAACTTATAGGGCACGATAATTGATTGAAATCAGTACTCAATGCTTGAAAAATATATTTATTATAAAGAAAAAGAATATTTAAGTATTTTTTACATAAAAAAATAGAGTATTCCATGTTTATTTTTAAAAAAAGAAGACAGATTCACATATGAACATTATATCTTAACCAAAGTACCTCTGAAATTTCATTCAATCCTCGAAATAGTAAAGGATGAAATGTATTACCAATAAGGACCTGCATAAAAATGATTAACAATAATGAGATAAAGCTCTATTCCTTTAAACTTGAGAAGAAAAGCCATGTTATCCACTAGTAAAAGAGATGTTGTACCTCATTGAAATAAAATTGCTCATGAGAACTTGAAATATCGTGTATGTGAGAAGAAGCATTTTCCTATGCAAATAAAAATAATACAAATTAGTATATTATAAAATTTAAACATATAACTATATATTAAGAATTAAAGTACCTTCAATCGTTTATTTTGTGAAAGATTAGTGGCTTTAGACTTTTTCTTCCTATTGCATTACTTCTCAACTCAACTTTTTGGACACTTTCGATTGTTTTACATTCTTTTCTTTTCAACCCTTTGATATTAATTGATAACTGCCGAGATTACCAAATTAAATCATCTTTGTC
>JASKGM010006624.1:0-10861 GCA_034509205.1 Ceratonia siliqua
AAAACAAAAATACTTACCACTATACTGTAAGGAGATTTATATTTTAGTTGTGTTTCCAATTTGGAGGGCTTTCAAATCGAGGCTTTGTTGCTGAGGTTTGGAGTTCAATTTGGTTACACACCAATCTTAGGTAGATTTACCCCTAGGCCTGAACTAGAGGTAAGGTCAAGTTCTTTCATCCCCCTATTTGACACTTCATCTAACCACGAAGAATTGGGTGAGCACATGGATCAACCCCCTAGATCGCTTCAGGACTACCTCCATTCTACACGCACAGCCACACCATCATGCATCATGTTCCCAGTTAACACTCCCCATGCACTCACTTCTTACTTTTCATAGGTTAGAGAGTGATACTTGCAAATTAGGGAATTTGAGGATGCGGTTGCAATCTTTCAAAATTAGAATGCCACAACTGAGGTGGTCAGACTTAAGTTCTTCCCTTTTTCTTGAAAGACACAGCAAATAGTTGGCTATGGTCATTGAGACTGCGTTCAATAGGAACTTGGACTAAGATGAAAGAAGTATTGTTGAATAAATACTTTCCCCAACATAAGACTAATGCTTTGAAAAGACAAATCTCTATCTTTTCACAAAAAGATAGTGAGAACTTATATTAGACTTGAGAAAGCTTTAAGGAGCTATTGAATATGTGTCCTCACCATGGGTATGAAAGTTAGCGTTTAGTTAGCTATTTCTATGACGGACTTACTCCTAGAAATGAAAATTCATAGAGATGATGTGTAATGGTAAATCTTTACATAAAGACCCAGATGAAGCCATAGAATAACTCAGTGAGCTTGCTAAAAAGGCTCATACGTTCTACTTGTTGGACCTAGTTGTTACCTGTACAAGCATGGATTTTTAAGAATTTCAAAACATTTAAGCTTACAAACAACAGAAACAAAAACCAAGCTCACATCTATAAAGTAAAACAAATAGGAATTTTACATATCTCTTGCAGTCACTTTAATCTTGTAATTCACTTCCTAACCAAGTATACTAACTGTCTATTCTTTGGGAATTATTTATCAATTAATAATCATATTATTAATTTTAATAATAACATATTTTATTTAACAATTAAATAAAACATGTGTGACTTTCTAGCTGGTCATGCTAGAATTAAAAATTTAAATAAATAAATTTTATGTAATTAAATCTCATTGACTTAGTTAGTTTTCGAGTAATATAGGTTACCTAAGAAATTAAACTTTTTTAGTTTCTAATCTTTATTCAATTAGATAATTAGAATAATTAGGAGGGAATGTATTTGACCGTTTCAAAGATTAATTCCTCTCCTTTGGCCATACACCTCCCCATCACATGTGGAAGAGGTTGTTTCACAAGTTTGAACAATTCAAACTTTGCAACAACAATAGGATAAATAATTTAATTTTATCCCAATAAAATGCTATAGCCAAAAATCTTAATTAAATGAGGATTTAATTTTATTTTAATAAACTTCTTCAAATTAAATATTTGAACAATTCAAATATTAATTTAATATGGTTAAACCAAAATTAATTACTAAGATAAAGATTGTTCTAATTGAGACAATACTTGTCTTAATTAAAATAAAACTTCATCATAAAATTCTATTGTCTAATTGAAACAACACTTTGTCTAAATAAAGACAACTAATGTGAGAAGTATTTTGTCTCTTTAATGACAAAAAAAATTTTCATATTTTTAAGTATGCTTAGGACAATATTTGTCCGAAAATAACTTTGTCTAAATAAAGACAACTTTTATCTTAATAAAGACCTTAACTGAAATACTATCAATTAATTTTATCTTAAATTTATTTCAACTTAATGTGGATTGAATTCTCCAAAGCTAGGTGGGGAATCCGTTTGAACATAGAAATTTCAAGCTCCAATAAAATTTGAATTATTTTAATCTCGTTAAGAAAATCTAATTTTATTAATCATTAAGTCATTTCATCAAAGAATTGTGATTGCACTCTTGATAATTCCTAAAATTACAATAAGTCAAAGTTGAACATTGATTTGTCCAATTTTCAAACCTAGTGTTTGTGAACCCTCGTGGCCATTCATTGACACAAGGTAAAATTATCGTTTTACCTCTTATGTCAATTTTGTCCCTTGGTCTTAGATTTTATCTGATAAGTGACCAGATAATCTTCTAGAACTTTTATGAAATTATCTTGAAATAATGAGTAGTTAATTCATAATTTCACTCAGCCTAGATATGTCACTTGTCTTCCTGAAATCACTAAAAGTGATGTAATGTTACGAACTCTACTTTCTAAATTTAGGTTCCCAGATGTTTGCTCCCACTATGACCCAACATACAGAGTCTTGACCAATGTGACACAATGGTCGTGGCCATAGTATATCAAAGATCACAATGGTCATGAACACGAGTTCATAATCCATCAGATTCTGTCACTAATGGATGCAATGTGTGTCAATTTAAGTTCAAAGCAACAATATTAACTTGAACTTGACATCTCACTTGATTCCAATTCATTTAATAGTGTTATTACCTGAAGTCTACTACTTCAATGATTTGATATTCATCATTCCCTTAGAAAGGAATCTCATTCTTTCTATGAAGGTGAAACGAACACTACAATCTTTGCTAAATAGAGTGACCAACTCTACTCAGTGTGAATAGTATTTTAGATTCATCCAAAGATATATATCTTCTTGTGCATAACCCTTATGTAAATATATCTCCTTTTGCATAACCCTTATGTAAATATATCCCCTTTTGCATAACCCTTATGTAAATATATCTTTATTTATTTATATTAAAATGTATTTACTTTAAATTGAAAAATGTAACTTGCTTTCTAGGGGTTTTCCTAACATTATTGATAGCACGAATAGGTCAAAGCTGGTAGCAAACCCTACTAGTGGAAAGATTTACCATCTTAGGAAAGAGGACAGTCTGAAAGACATGGTATAAATGAAGCGTTAAAAACTAAAGACCCTAGAAAAGCACACATGACTACTCAGGTATAGTTCTGTGACCCATTTTTGTCTGTGGGGGTAAATCAACTGAGCCAAGAGTTCCCCACATATACTGAAATGAGAGGGGTGTATGAGCAGTAATGTAATGCCTTAGGGATTTATAAGAATCCCAATAACCCTTACTCATAAACCTATTATCCGGAGCGACGAAATCACCCCAGGGTGGAAATCTGATCAGCAGCCACATGTATGACAACCGCAAGGCTTTAGACCTTACTCTATATACCATCCATGTAGGAATCATCTAAAAGATACCTTGAACACTATCATAGATGCCCAAGATAAGAACAATAAGAAATTTGAGGCCTTGATCACCCAAACAGTAGAGGAAAATAAAGAAATGATAAGTCAAAGGTCTAAGAATTTTAGTGCCTTAACCATTAATGAGAATGAGAAAATTCCATCCTAAGCTCAACCTAATCCTAGTGGGCAACATATGGCTCAAACCTCAGATCCCAATAGGCAAGACCTCAAAGGAATCAATACCATCAACACACGCTTAGGTGATGTTTTGAACCAATCCCTAAGCCTAGGGATACTAAGGAAAAAGTGGTGGTTAATGAGGAGACTAAAGATCCAACAGATAGTGAGGTTATAGTTAGTCCAATTAGGGTACCTTTTCCCTAAGCCTTTAAGTCCACCTCCAAAGTTGCTAGTCATAATACCAAAATTTTAGAAAACATTAGGCAGGTGAATGATGTAGGAATGTTATCTACGGTAAAAGAATAGCTAAACCAGTAGTTTCAAATGAAGGATTTAAGGGAAGCTAGCTATATTCTTGGGATCCAAATGATAAGATATCACAAGAAAAAGCATATAACCTTGTCCCAAACGACCGACATTGACAAACTGTTGATAAAGTTTGGCATGCAGGATTCCAAGGAAGGTATCACACCCTCAAAGCATAGAATCAAACATTCTATAGAGCATCCATAATGGGAAGTCTCATGTACGATATGCTTTGTATAAAACCAAACAACTGCTATGTAGTTAGTTTGGTTAGTAGATTTTAGTCAAACCCAAGCATGAAATACTGGATTGTGGTCAAGTTTATATTTAAGTATCTTCGTAGGATGAAGAACTGCATGCTAGTGTATTCTAGTAGTGACTTAATTTCAATTAGGTACACTGACTCAGATTTTCAGTTTGACAATGATTCTAGAAAATCAACATCTAGTTCTATTTTCACTTTGGGTGGTCCAGCTGTTGTTTAGAGGAGGGTAAAGCAATCTTGCATTGCCGACTCCAGCATGAATTTAGAATATGTCACAACTTGTGAAATGCAAAGGAAGCTATTTGGCTGAGCAAGTTCCTCAAAGACCTTAAGGTGGTTCCAAATACAGATAAAGTCATAACTCTCTATTGTGATAATAGTGGACCTGTGGCAAGCTGAAAAGAACTATGGAATCATAGGACATCCAAACACATTGAGAGAAAGTATCATCCCCTACGAGAGATAGTATAGCATGGAGAAGTGGTCGTCACCAAGAATGTGACTAAAAAGAATCTGGCTTATCCATTCATAGACACTTTTACAAAATAGCTTCAAAGGTCACTTAGAACGATTAGGGATTAGGGATATTCATACTTGCTTTAGCGAAAGTGGGAGATTGTTGGAATAGGTTATCCTGGAAAGCAAGTTGTATTCCCTAATAAATAAAGAATTCATTTATGTAAGCTTTTTTTTTTCTAACTATTAAGGTTCCTAGATTCTAATAAACCAAGATACATTTGGATAAGAAGTTATGCAAAAGGAAATATGTATCTTTGGATGAATCTAAAATATAATTCGTAGCTAGTTACTCTATTCAATAAGGGCTATAGTGTCTAGATTACCTACATAGAAAGAATGAGATTCTTTTCTAAGGAAATTATGAATCTCAAATTATTGAAGTAGTAGACTTCAGGTAATAACACAATTAAATGAATTGGAATCAACTGAGATACTAAGCTCAAGTTAATACCATTACTTTGAACTTGAACTAACACACATTGCATTCGCTAGTTACAAAACCAAAATCCTAATATATTATGGACTCATGTCCATGACCAACGTGATTTTTGATATACTATGGATACAACCATTATGTGATATAAGTCAAGACTCTATGTTGGGATCATAGGGGAAGTGAACATTCAGGAACATAAATCCAAGAAATGGAGATCATAGCATTACTTCACTTCTGCTGATTTCAAGAAGACAAGTGACATATCTGGATATAATGAAATTATGAATTAGCTACTCATCATTTCAAGATGATTTCAGAAAAGTTCTAAAGGAATATCTGGTCACTTATTTGATGAAATCTGATACCAAATGACAAATTTGACATAAGGGGTAAAACGATAATTTTACCTTGCGTCAATATATGGCTACGAGGGTTCACAAACACTAGGTTTGCAAGTTGGACTAATCAATGTTCAATATTGACTTCTGTTAATTTTAATAATTATCAAGAGTCAATCATGAGTCTTTGGTAAAATGAGTCTATGACTAACAAAATTGGATTATCTTAATGAGATTAAAATAATCCCAAATTTATTGGATCTTGAAATTCCTATGTCCAAACGGATTCCCCACCTAACTTTGGAGAATTCAATCCACATTAAGTTGGAATAAATTCAATATGAAGTTAATTGATAACAGTTTGGCTAGTGTCTTTATTAAGACAAGAGTTGTCTTAATTTAGACAAATAATTAATTTAGGACAAATGTTGTCCTAAACATGCTTGAAAATATGAGAAACATTTTTGTTACTAAAGAGATAACAATAATTCTTACATTAGTTGTCTAAATTAAACAAGTGTTGTTTTGATTAGACAATGAAATTTTAAGACAAAAGTTTGTCTTAATTAAGACAAATGTTGTCTCAATTTAGACAACCTTTATCTTAGTAATCATTTTTGGTTTAACTACTTTAAATTAATATTTGAATTGTTTAAATATTTAATTTGAAGAAGTTGATTAAAATAAAGTTAAATCCCCATTTAATTAGGAATTTCAGCTATAACATTTTATTATGATAATTAATTAATTAATTTATTTATCCTAATGTTGTTGCAAAGTTTGAATTGTTTAAACTTGTGAAACAACCTCCTCCCTATGTGATGGAGAGGTGTTCAGCCAAAGGAGGGGAATTGGTCTTTTACATAATCAAATATATTCCCTCCTAATTATCTCAATGAATAAAGGTTGAAAATGAAAAGAGTTTTAATTTTTTAGGTAACCTACATTCATTAGGAAACTAACTAAGTCAAAAGGATTTAATTAAGTAAAATTCATTTATATGAATTTTTACTTCAAGCATGATCAATTAGAAAGCTACACATGTTTTATTTACTTATTAAATAAAATATATTATTATGAAAATTAATAATATGATTATTAATTGATAAATCATTAAATAATTTGAGTATCAAATATTCCCCATTAGTAAGCGTATGAATCCCTAAAGGTTAGGAATTGAATTTTTGAATTACACTCAAATGCTCTCACTTGACCTAGGGTTAGCATACTATATATATGCAACATCTCTCTCTTGTGGCCGTACAAGTGATAAAAAAATATTAGAGAGAAAACACATTAAGAGTACCTCAAGTTTTTGAGAGAAAAACACTACGAACAAAAGTGAGTTTGTTTGAGTATCTTCATAGATTTCTACATGCCATACTTGAAGAGAAATGGAAGGCTTTCTAATTTAATTTGAAAGCTATCAAATTTTTTTTTTCAACTTTTTTTTTATTCCAATCACTAAGTGGTTGGGAAGTATATTATGATATTAAAGTGACTGTAAGAGGTATGTAAAATTCTTGTCTATTTACCTTTGTGTTTTGTTTCCTCCTGTTTGCAAGCTTGAATGTTTTGAAGTTTTTAAAACCCATGCTTGTATCATAAACATTTAGGATAAAAACTAGATCTTTAGGATTACAACCATTGTGTGACATTGGTTAAGACTCTGTATGTTGATATCATAGTGGGAATGAACATCTGGGAACATAAATCCAGGAAATGGAATTCATATTATTACATCACTTCTTGTGATTTTAGAAAGACAAGTGACATTTCTAAGCCCAGTGAAATGATGAATTTGCTACTTATCATTTCAAGATGATTTTATAAAAGTTCTAAAAGATTATCTAGTCACTTATCAGATGAAATCTGAGATTATGGGACAAAATTGACATAAAAGGTAAAACGATAATTTTACAATGGATGGCTACGAGGGTTCATAAACATTAGGTTTTGTAAATTCGACAAATTAATGTTTAACATTGACTTCTTATAATTTTAACAATTATCAAGAGTGCAATCATGAGTCTTTAGTGAAACGATTTCATTATTAATAAAATTGAATTAACTTTATGAAATTAAAATAATCCCAAATTTATTAGATCTTGAAACTCCTATATCCAAATAGATTTCCTATCTTGCTTTGGTGAATTCAATCTATATTGTGTTGGAATAAATTTAAGATAAAGTTAATTGATAGAATTTCAGCTAATGTCTTAATTAGGAGAAGAATTGTCTTAATTTAGACAAAGAATTATTTTAGGACAAATGTTGTTCTCAGCATACTTGAAAATGTAAGAACATTTTTGTCGCTAAAGAGACAAAAATAATTCGCATACTAGTTGTCTAATTTAAAAAAGTGTTGTTTTAATGACAATAAAATTTTAAGACAAATATTTGTTTTAATTAAGAAAAGTATTGTGTTAATTAGGACAAACTTTAACTTAATAATTGATTTTGGTTTAACCACTTTAAATTAATATTTGAATTGTTCAAATATTTAACTTGAAGAAGTTGATTAAAAAAAATTAAATCCCCATTTAATCAGGAATTTTAGCTATAGCATTTTATTAGGATAAAATTAATTTAATAAATTATTTATCCTAATGTTGTTTCAAAGTTTGAATTGTTCAAACTTGTGAAACAACATCCTCCCCATGTGTTGGAGAGGTGCACGGCCAAAGGAAGAGAATTGGTCTTTGAAATGGAATATTCCATCTTGATTATTCTAATTACCTAAGTGAATAAAGGTTGGAAATTAAGATTTTTAATTTCTTAGGTAACCTACATTGACTAGGAAACTATCTAAGTTAAAGGGATTTAATTAAGTAAAATTAATTTATTTAAGTTTTTAATTCAAGCTTGACCAATTAAAAAGTCACACGTGTTTTATTTAATTGTTAAATAAATATTTTATTATTAAAATTAATAATATGATTATTAATTGATAAATCTTAGATAATTTGATTATCTAATATTCCCCATTAATAGGCTTGTGAATCCTTAATGGTTAGGGATTGAATTTTGAATTACACTCAAATTCTTTCACATGACCTAGGGTCAGTGTACTATATATGCAACATCACCCTCTTGTGGCCAGACAAGTGAATATTTTGAGAAAATAATAGTGAACTAGCCGCCCACTTGAGAAAGAGGAAAGAAAACTTTGAGACAAAAATTTTCTCTTAAGGTCAAGAGTGCTGCGAGTTTGAAAAAACAATTTGAGTGATTTCAAAATACAATTCCACATGCCACACTGAGAGGAACAAAAGGGAAGGCTTTCTAATTTAATTTTGAAAGATATCATTTATCTTTTTTTTCTTCTTTCATTTTGTACCATTCACTAAACCTATTCATCGTAGATTTTGTGGATTGGTACTTCTTAAAGAATAGGAGGTCAGTATACTTAGTTGGGAAGTGAATTGCAAAGATTAAATTGACTATAAGAAGTATATAAAATTTCTATCTATTTTACTTTACTCTATTTAAAACACATGTTTGTACCTTAAACAGTTAGGATAAACAACTAGATCCAACATGCCAAGTTTCTGAAGGAGATTATGTCAAAGAAGAGAAGGCTAGAGGAATTTGAGACAATTACATTGACAAAGGAGTGCAGTGATGTGATTCAAAGAAAGTTACCGCCAAAGTTTAGAGATCCAGGGAGTTTTTCTAATCCACGCACTATAGGACATTTGAATTTTTCTAAAGCTTTGTGTGACTTAGGAGTTGGTGTGTCATTGATGCCCTTATCTATGGTGAAGAAACTAGGTTTAGTAGATTTGAAGCCTACCACTATCTCATTGCAAATGGCCGATCATTCAGTCAAGTATCCAGTTGATATTTTGGAAAATGTTATGGTCAAGGTGGACGAGTTCATTTTTCCAACTAATTTCATAATGCTGGATATGTATGAAGACAAAAATGTCCCATTGATTCTAGGCTGCCCATTGTTGGCCACTGGTAGAGCAACAATAGATGTTCAAAAAGGTTGGTTGACTTTTGGAGTTAGTGATGAGAAAGTTAAATTCAATTCATATGCAGCCCTTACACATCCCTATAGTACTGACAATATTTTTAGCATTGATTTAAATGATAAGTTAGTTAAAGAGAGTTTGTAGTGCTGATAGTACTACTAATCCCATTGAGAGTCGTGTGATAAGTGCAAGTAATAGAGAAAAAGAGCAACAAATAAGTGAAAGAAGAGGTTGTTCAAAAAGATAAACCACCAGATAAGGTGAAAATCAAGATATGAGCATCATGCAAAAAGAATAGTGATAAGTTGGAGCACTTTCTTGAGCAACCACTGCTCAGGAATCGTGAACTTCCTGAGTTAGGATAAGAATGAGAAAGTGAAGCTAATGACTTCGAACAAGCGCTTCTTAGGAGGTAACCCAAGCATCTCTTTCCCTTTTCTCTTACCTTCATTTTTTAGTTTGTTGGTTGTTTTTAAGTTTTGTTTTTCCCTCCAGTTATATGTTTAATGGAATTCCCTATTTTCACCTCTGGTTGTGATGTTTTTGGAGTTGTTTAAGCAAGTTAAAATAATATGTGCATTTGCGACTTTGGCCTTTATATTGTTGAATTAGGGAGTATTGATTCTATCCTTCTACTCCTTCACATTAAGAACAATATGAAATTTGAAGTACTTAGTCCATGCAAAGTTTTGTGTACTATTTGATTGTGCATAAAAGATGATTGTGTTGTTGTCCTTCTAATTATCTCCTTTATTGCAATTGAACAGGCAGTTAATAAATAAGTGTGGCAAAAGTTCAACGACTCCAATGTTTTGAGTTGCTTAGTAACTAGGGGTATTCATCACCAATGTTTACCTTTACGTCAAAGCACTTTGAGTTTGTGACTTATTAAGTAACCGGGTGCATTCATAAAACTTATTTGCATTCATGTAAAAAGGCAAGTGACAACTTAGAGAAGAAGGAACAAAGAAAGAAAAAGAAAATAAAAGAAGAAAAATAGTGATTGTAAGTGTGCTACCTTGGTGTAAATTTTATTAAGGAGTGATTACAAGTTCAATTGTTGCATGAGTTGATTGTGTTGGTTGAATGATGAGCATGACTGAGTTTGGAATGAAGTATGAATATGTGATCTAAGAAAAGTGCATATGCTTAGCCTTCTTTTCTTGATATTGTTGTGTACTGAATTGAGAATTTGATGCTTGCATAATGGGTACCTTCTTTGTGTGATTGGTTGAGCCTAGTCTTGTGCATTTATTTTTCTGATTTTATTTTGCTTGAGGACAAGCAAATATTCAAGTTCGGGGGTATTTGATGTGTGATTTTATTACACATATTTTATTGGGCTTAAGTGTATTAATTTAAGGTGTTTTGCATGATTTTATCATTGTTATTAAGGATTTTAAGTGCTTATTGTAATATATCCTATTTTTCCATTTTATACTTTCATAATCTAATTTTTCCTATTTTTTGGGAAATGAAATGGAGCTAAAAAATAACAACGCAGCAAGGAATCCCAATGTTGCTGACTTATCTTTGTTTGATGTAGGTGATTCGAGGACGAATCCTTTCGAAGAGGAGGGGAATAATGGAGA
>JASKGM010006627.1:0-10859 GCA_034509205.1 Ceratonia siliqua
TATATATATATATATATAGAGAGAGAGAGAGAGAGAGAGAGAGAGAGAGAGAGAGAGAGAGAGAGAGAGAGAGAGAGTTTTTGTCTGTGTGTTTATTTATGTCTGAACTGAGAGAAACAAGTATAGTTCCAATAATGGCATTCTTGCAGGAAGATCCTTTCTGCTAACGCGGATCACTGAATTACTGCCTAACTTACATGTGCATGAATGTCTACATTGGGGCAAAATGCCCCATTAGGCTTGTATAATTATTTACTTATACAATTCATGGAAATCCAAATTCGTAGCTATTTAAGGCACCAAAATAAAAATTAAATCTCACGATATATTATTTTAGAATATATAGTATCTCTGAAAGAGTTATGCTTTTGTGAATTCAAGATTTCAAGGCATCAAAATATGAATTCTGAAAGAGATTTTGCAAATTTTGCAGGGTGATATTTGAAAGATTTAAAGGCATCAAAATATTACATCATTCAAGTAATATTCAATAAATACAAGTTATATATGTATTTTAAATGAACTAAAATCAATAATGCATTATGAGGCTCATTTTATTTCATTTAAAATATACATATAACTTGTATTTGTTGAGTATTCTACAAATGACATGGTACATACAATATATATGTGAAAAAAATTTTCCTCTACTATATGCTTATATGCTTATAGGACCATGACATATCTTGGGAAGCAAAAGGAATTTAAAATGAAAGATAATGATGCTGCTGTATGTTAAATCCAAGTGAGGATGGACAGAAGAAAATGTTGAAGACAACGGATTTTAGTGAAGGAAACAAAAATTAGAGCAGTAGAATGCTATACAAGCTTATGCAAATGAGAATTTAATGATAAATCAATGCAGCAATTTTTTTTGTCCCAAAAATTGAAATTCTGACTTCAAATTTTTTGATAACTAATAAAAAGATGATTTCACTAAACTCACGAATCATTGCTTGCTTTGTATTTGATACTTGCCGATTGATTAATAAATTTATTAAGAATGTTATTTATATAAATTTTATTTATAAATTGTGTACAAATTGATAAAATGGTTGCATATGATGTTAATAGAAAAAGTTTAAGTAAAGTCACTTAAATTCATATATAGTTATCAATAACTATTTGACTCAAAAAATTTTAACTGTTAAGAGAAGGCTCTGCAGGCCCACTAAACATTATACTGAAATTCAATTTAATTATAAAGAACGAAGACAGTAAAGATTGAACTTCAATCATTTAGTTATAGAATCATGATTCTATGTTAAGAAGGAGCATAACACCATTGTTATGAAAAAGATAAACAAAATATATGAGATCCACAATTTAATTAATAAATTCCACTTACTTTAATTTTATTCTTTAAGGACTTACGTACGTTGTGTTGTTTTTATCATAACATGACAATATCATATTTTATCGTAACATGAGAAAATCTTAATATTTTGTTTTGATACTATATGTCAAAAACCATTTTATTCCAAAAGGGCCATGAATATAGTTTTATTTTAAACTAATATCTAACAATCGTCACATGAACAATTTATGCATACTTTATATAAATTTTGTATGAATAACGTTATGTGGTGTTCAACTCGGAAGCTCTTTGGCTAAATTATAATTATCCATAACGCTAATACAGATCATGTTCCCTATTATTATATGTAATTGAACTATATTGTAAGTTGTATAATCTCTTGAAGTCATCAATATAAAATATCCATGCATAAAGACGGTGCTTTATAAATATAACACATTAAATAAAAAAAGACAACTCATAATAGACTGTATTTTGGCTTCATATTTAAGGGTCTTAGCTTAGGTCTTGCTAACTACTAACTAGCACCCTCTGATAAATTTAGAATAAATGTTTTTGTTATAATTTATTTGTAAAAAAAATTTAAAGTTATGAAAATTTAATATTTAGAGTAAATTAGTCTTGATCTATGATCGAGAGATGCCTTTAATTACATGATCTTTTTTTCTATTATAAAAATATACACAAATCTTCCTTAAAAAAATAGACATGCATTTAGTTCACTAAACTTAACTCCATTAAGTATATTTCAAAATAAATTCCTGGCCTGATTTCATTAAAATTGAAATATTTTATCTAGAAATTATATATAGATTAACCATAACACCTTCTAATTCTTCTTTTCTTTCTTCTTCTTTCTCCATTGATCGACATGCTAGACCAAGGAGTGAGAAGATCGAGCAACAAGTTTTTGTCAATCTTCTACAACTAATTAAAATTAAATTAAGTTATAATATTTTTTAATTTTTATGAAAGGGATAGGTTTATTTTTATAATAAGGAGAATGATCGTATAAAGTATCTTTTAGAAAAAATAATAATTTATTCTTAATATTTAAATATTTAAAATTTCTAAAAAGTGTTAAAATCATTTTATGCAATCATATACTCACATCTTTTTAAAAATTTTATTTTATTTTAAATTATTAGTCATTTTATATTATCAATAAAATATTAATTATTATTTTTTTAATTTTATTCTTATTTATTAGTATCTTCAATGAAGTAATGAGAGTTTAAATTAACTTTAATAAATATAATTTAATATAATACAATTAGTTTTTATTACAATTAAGACTATTTAATAAATTTCTTAATTCTTATATTATTACTTTAAACGATAAATAATTTAAAATAATGAGAGTACATTAATTAGACAATTCAAAAAATTAACACAAATTATTATTTAAAGCATTTTTGAATTATCATTTAATAAAAACTAAATGCAAAAAAGTCAACATATTTATGATGTTAGAAACTTTATACTTAAACCATTACATGTACTGGTTGACCAAAGAAAGTTTCTTTTTGGAGATGACAAAAAGCTCTTGAATCAATGTCAATTGACAAGCTAATTAAATTCATAATCCCAAGAAGATGCTGATAAATGTCACTTTTTTTTATTTCCATTTTAGAAGCTGTGATTGGGATTTGCAGTAGCCCACATGACCTCAGACATTTCTTCAGTAAACTATAATTTGAACGGTTTCTGTATACACTGAACTAGACATAATGCATCTTCAAAGAATCAAACCAAATCGACTGTCCATTATATTTAACTAAATTCTCAGTTCACTGAATACTCAGTACTGCCTAACTTACATGTGCATGAACGTCTACAATGGCGCTTTGTTAGGCTTGTTTAATCAATTCCATATACAGTTCATGGAAAATCCAACCCAATTCTGTCTACATTTAACCCACTTGACCTTCTTTTTAAATTTACATGTAATTTGAAGTACGTGTCATGTCTAATATCCTTTTTCTTTGTGAAACCCCATCTAACTTAGATGACACTCGCTTACTTTAATATAAAAATCAAGAGACACATCTATAAGAGAGGAGCAGCAACCAAGGTATCAACCTCTTTGGTCTCCTTCTTATGAGTTTCTCTATCAGTCATGGTTCCTTCTTTTCCAGCTTAATAAACACCATAAACACCACCAGCCTTTCACAAACTCTCTGCCTAGCTAGCTCCCATCTTTAACCATGATTACTGGTAAGGATATCTATGATGTTTTTGCTGCTATTGTGCCTCTCTATGTGGCTATGATATTAGCCTATGGCTCAGTTCGCTGGTGGAAAATCTTCACACCTGATCAGTGTTCTGGTATAAACCGCTTTGTTGCTGTATTTGCGGTTCCTCTTCTTTCTTTCCACTTCATTTCCTCCAATGACCCTTATTCTATGAACTATCATTTCATAGCAGCTGACTCTCTTCAGAAAGTTGTTATCTTGGGTGCTCTTTTTCTATGGAATACCTTCACAAAACATGGCAGCCTTGACTGGATGATCACCCTCTTCTCACTTTCCACCTTGCCAAACACACTTGTGATGGGAATCCCTCTGTTGAAGGCCATGTACGGAGACTTCTCAGGGAGTCTTATGGTTCAAATCGTGGTTCTGCAGAGTGTTATCTGGTACACTCTTATGCTGTTCATGTTTGAATATAGAGGTGCCAAGCTCCTCATCTCAGAGCAGTTCCCTGAGACTGCAGGGTCCATTACCTCCTTCAAGGTTGACTCAGATGTTGTCTCACTCAATGGCCGAGAGCCTTTACAAGCTGATGCAGAGATTGGAGAAGATGGGAAGCTTCATGTGGTGGTTAGGAGATCAGCTACTCCATCTATGGTTTCTTCGTTCAACAAGTCCCATTTAATGACACCAAGAGCATCAAATCTTACTGGGGTTGAGATCTACTCAGTTCAGTCTTCCAGAGAACCAACCCCAAGAGCTTCAAGCTTCAATCAAACAGATTTCTACGCCATGTTTGCTAGCAAAGCACCAAGTCCAAAACATGGCTACACAAATAGTTTCCAAAGTACTGGTTTTGCTGATGTTTACTCGTTGCAATCTTCAAAAGGGCCAACCCCAAGGACTTCAAATTTTGAGGAGGAGACGTTGAAGATGCATAAGAGAAGGGGAGGGAGAAGCATGAGTGGTGAGCTCTTTAATGGCGGTTTGGCTTCTTCTTACCCACCTCCAAACCCTATGTTTTCAGGGTCTACTGCTAGTGGTGGGCCAAAGAAGAAAGATAGCAGTGGTGGTGGTGGTGCACCTAACAAGGAGCTACACATGTTTGTTTGGAGCTCAAGTGCATCCCCAGTTTCCGAAGGGAATCTAAGACATGCAGTTAATAGAGCTGCCTCTACTGACTTTGGAGCCATTGATCCTTCCAAGGCTGTTCCACATGAGACTGCTGCCTCTAAAGGTAACTGCATAATCACATATATAAACTATATAACGTTCTCAAACCATATTTGTCTTTTGCTTATAAGTCCTGGCATAGTCATATTCAAGTTCCAAATAGGGTATGTTCTCTCTTTCTAGGTCCTCCCACAACTGTATGATACCATAATACCATTTCTTTCTTTTTTATTACAAGAGAGGTTGAGGACTAGTAGAGGATAGGAGTAGTGATGGCAAACTTTTCGATATTCGAGATTCTCTGGGGGAAATGTCCCGTTTGAGGCGAGGATGTAATAAATATTTTTTTGCAAATATAAGACGGGAGAAAATTTGTCTATTTTAAAATTTTGAGAACAGGGACATTTATATACCCCCATTCAGTTTCCTCACGGAAATTCTTACTATAATAAAATCACTGAAGTATTTTTATCATATAACATTATTAAATATACATGTATATCTATTTTAATAATTTCATATTTTACTTTTATTAAAAATATTAAAAAGTATTAAAATTCCATGTAAAATTTTTTTAATTTGAAATTTAATATTGTGTTTTTTAAAATTAATAGTTTAAATGTCATCAATTTTTAATTTTTACCAGATTTCACTTATTTTTTTAAATAATTTTTTTTACTCGAGTTTTAAAAAAATATAAATGGCAAAATTTCTCGCCTATTACAAAAATGGAAGACAATATCAGAGACAGAGGAGGGTCCCGTCCCCGTTGTCATCCCTAGATAAGGGAAAGGGATGTGGAAATAGAAAACCCACTAAGTATCGTTATAATATCATATATATCTATAGTTTCTTAATTATGCAGAAAATAGCATTCATATTAATCTGAAAAGTTTAAATTTTTGATGCAGCTGTGCATGAATTAATTGAGAACATGAGTCCTGGTCGTAAAGGCAGTGAAGAGAGGGAGCAGGAGATTGAGGAAGGAACCAAGTTTCCCACAAGTGGGTCTCCATACACTTGCCAGCAGAAGAAGGTGGACATGGAAGAAGGTGAGGCAAACAAAAAGCAACACATGCCACCTGCTAGTGTCATGACAAGGCTCATCCTCATCATGGTTTGGAGGAAGCTCATAAGAAATCCTAATACCTACTCAAGTCTTCTGGGCCTCACATGGTCCCTCATATCATTTAGGTATTGCACAACCTTTTTCTTTCTGCTTCAATGGAGAAATGCTCAAAAACTTCTTTAAAATGTTTTCAAAAAAGTCTATTTATTGTTTCCACTTCTCTCTTTCTATTTCACTTTATTGTCTAGTAACCCTTGTAAATTTGCAGGTGGAACATTCAAATGCCCACTATTGTAAGAGGTTCCATTTCAATACTGTCTGATGCCGGTCTTGGAATGGCTATGTTCAGTCTAGGTACTTCATCTTCAACCTTCTTCTTTTTCCTTTTCTGCTATTGTAAGTCAACTATGGGAACTATCTATGATGAACTTCTTGCTTAAACAGGTCTGTTCATGGCATTACAACCCAAGATCATTGCCTGTGGAAAGTCTGTAGCAGCATTTGCTATGGCTGTTAGGTTCTTGACAGGTCCTGCTGTGATTGCTGCAACCTCTATCGCCATTGGTCTTCGCGGAGTTCTTCTGCAAGTTGCAATCGTTCAGGTCAAAACCCATTAATCAAATCATTCAAATCAAATCCTACTATGCCATTTTCATAGCTGTTTGTGACACCATGTTTTATTAATTTGCAGGCTGCTCTTCCCCAGGGTATTGTTCCCTTTGTGTTTGCGAAAGAATACAATCTCCATGCAGATATTCTTAGCACTGCGTGAGTATATATTTTCCATTTTACTCTCTTAGAGAAAAAGAGCACATGCATTGTGAATTGAATAAATTATTATTTGGTCCCGTATTTCAAAATAGTGCGTAGGAAATTTTAGATGAGGATATGTTATATTAGAAGGAGAAATTTTTAGATATACTTAACCTACAAATTTTTTGTAGACTAGAATCATGATAAATAAATACATAAACATTTAAAAGTTATGTCTTTTTTACCTCTTTTGTGAATTAGGTTTATCTAAAAAATTCTCTATTAAAAGAAAATATAATACTATCATATTATGGTCGAAATGAACAAATGCATAAGATTTGTCTATATTTATGGATCCAATATACATTGTTTATATTTTTCTAAACATAATAGTGTCATGTAAACAAGAAAATTCAAATATATAATATTATTTAAGTTACTACAATAAAAACTAAATATCATTATACATTGTTATGTAATACAATATTTCTAAAGGTATAACAATATTATCCTTTGTGAATTCATGGAATATTCCAAATATGGATTCTGAAGAAACTTTGGTAATTTTGCAGGGTGATATTTGGGATGCTGATTGCGTTGCCCATAACAATACTCTATTATGTGCTTCTAGGACTATGATATTTCTTGGGGAGCAAAGGAATTTAAAAAGAAAGATATTGGTGCTGCTGTATATTATTAAATCCAAGTGAGGCTCAAGCTGATGGACAGAAGAAAATGTTGAAGACAAGGGATTTTAGTTAAGGAAACAGATATGAGAGCAGTAGAATGCTATATAAGTTTATGCAGATGTCACACTTGGGTTTGATTAGTTTCAAAATTATATTACTCTTTTTTGATAGTATTACTATTTTTTTCATTTTTGAAAGGATGTTAAGTGGGAAAGCAAGAGATTACAAGGTATGAATCAGTTAGAGTTCAAAATTTTATTTATTTATTTTTGTAACACTAATATTAATGCAGCATTTTTTTTTGTTTGAATGGGTGAAAATATTTTTTAACCTTTTAAAAAACTAAATTATAATTTTGATCCTTAAAAGATTTTTTTTTTCAATTTAGTCTTCCAATATATATTTCATTAGTAAAATGGTCCTATTGATAACAAATATGCTGATATAGCTTAACTGAATGTATACTTGATCGCTGATGTGACTTAATGGTAAGATCATTTTGCTAACAGAGTTCTCATTAAAGGACCAAACTGAAAGAAAAAAATTTTGAGAATGAAATTAAGAATTTGAAAATCTTTTAAGAACCAAAATAGTAATTTAGTCCCTAATTAATGAAAAGATGATGTAACTAAACCCATTGGTTGCTTTGCATTTAATTATGGCCAATTGATAATAAATTCATGAACAATGTTACTTATATAAATTTTATTCACAAATTAAATTTTGATAAAGTAGTTGCATATGATAGAAAAAATTTAACTGAAACTATTTAAATTCAGAGACAGTTATCAAAAATTATTTCATTCTAAAAGTTTAAGCTGTGAAGAGAAGTCTTAAAAAGGTCATGTTGACCGAGCCTTATGTTAAAATTCAATTTAACTATAAAAAATGAAAGTTATAAGGATGGAACTTCTAACCATTTGATCATATATACTCTAATATCATGTCAATAGTCATTTCATCTCTTAAGTAACTTACGACATGTTAGGAAAATGTTCAAATTGAATAGTTGATTATAAATTAATCACTAACAACAGTAACGACATTACTCACATGTATGTAGTGAGAAAAATTCTTAGGTTCATATACAAAAAAATTATAAACTTATAAGTTAATAAAAAATGAACACATAAATATGTTAGTGGCTTGATCCATTAGAATTGTATGTGCATTTTATAATTAATTCACACAACTTTTATAAATTTAATTTACCTAAAATTTTTCGTATAGGTAAATTATAATTAACATGTTCAGTCTGGTAATTCTACTTTGAAGCATGCACTTTGACTCAATTATAATTATCAGTAACACTAATACAGATCATGTTCCCTATGAGGCTATGATGTGAAATTGAATTATAAGTTGTATAATCTCTTGAAGTAATTAATATAAAATATCCATCCATAGACGGTGCTTTATAAATATAACATATTATTTCAGAAAAGACAACTCATAATTGACTGTATTTTGGCTTCATATTCAAGGGTCTTAGCATAGGTCAAGCTAACCAGTAGGCACTGATTATTTAATAATAAATGTGTTTTAATTTACCACTAAAAAAAAAGTATTCTTAAGGTTTACTTATATCATTGTATAATCTAATAATTAAATCATTCATAAAATCTTAGGTTGAATTTTTTCTAGACAATCATATTCTAGCTAAAAACATTTGTTATATATAATTTGAAAAAATAATGTAGAAGTTAATACAAAAATTATATATCTTTTAGGTATTTTTTAATTTAGTAAAAATCAAATACAAAAAGCTAACGTATTAATGATAGCTAAATACGAAGGCCTCATTTGATGCACTATATAAAAGAAATAATAATAAATAATATTATATAAATTATTTATGTATAAATTTTTATAATATCATGTATTTGTTATAACAATGTGTAATATATAAATTATATAACATAATATTTTTTTGTAATTGTTGAGAAAAAATAATATCTTAATATATAAAAATAATACTAAATTCATGTTATTGCAAATTTGTAATGTAGTAGTAAAGGTGATGATGGCGATGATAGTGGTAGTGGTGGAAGTGATGACGATAGTAATGACAGTGGAAGCGATAGCAATAACGATAATGATAATAGTAGTGTTAAAAATAAAAGTACCAATATGATGAAATATTGATAAATAAGTATAGAAATTAAAAAAATATTTAATATAAAATCTTATACAATATTTCTTATCATGATTTATTTTATCTTTTTAGGTGTATACTGTTATTAGGGACGGATTTAAAAATTTATCTAAAGAGGTTACTGTGCAAGAAAAAGAGTTAAAAAAAATTGATAAAACTCCAGAAGAAAAATATTAACCAACTAAAATAAGAGAACCTACATAAAAAATTAATTTAAAATAATGTCAAAAACCATATGAATATATTTTATGGGGGGACCTACATTATATGGAATAATGCCTTATGGTCAATATAACTTGATGGTAAATATCATATAGGAATTTTATTTTTCCCTCTAGAGATTTTTTTTAGGCTTCTAAAATTACACACTATTTTGTATTTTTGTTCTCCACACTATTTTGTTCCTATTTGGAATTTCCAAATAGATTGACGGTCAATATCAGATTGCACAACCATTGATTGACAACTTCTCCAAGAAAAATAAATTGTTCTCCATACTATTTTTTTTCCTATTTCATATTGTTCATCAAGCTATAATCCATATACGTATAATATATTCTCTTGGAGGAGGGGGGCCAAGCCCTTCCTTCCCCCTCCATTCCACCTTTATGCGATAATTATCGTATAAAAATTTTTAATAATATAAACTTAATAAATTTTCTTATGTAATAAATGTGAATAAATTATATTAACATATTATTTTTTTCAATCTAATATACGAAGCATCAAACAAGCTCTAATATTTAAATCATTACATGTACTGGCTAATTAAATTCATAATCCCAAGAAGATGCAGATAAATTTAGTAAAGGTATTGAAGAGAATCATTTGTGTTTGAAATAACTAAACTAATGAGATTAGATCAGAAACATGGCATGTGCTTTAGGTTCCTTTTGTTCCTGCATATATGTGCATGAAGCTATTCAAAATACATTATAGAAATTAATTAATAACCATGCGAAAATCCTATAATGATTGATTAAAAGAATTAACTTGTGCTTCGTAAGATTCAGTATATATTTTTGGTATAACTCTGAATCATCATTCTTGACAAAAAAAAAAAGAATTTGTATTTTATAAAATATTATTATGAAATATGGTGTCACTAAAAAATAATGTCTTTTAAATTAATATCTTACATATGATAATATCTTAAATATATATCAAAGTATATAAAGTATTATGCATGATATCTAAGATTTTTATATTTGATATAATAATTAAATTTTTTTAAAGAAAGATAAATTAAAATTACTCTTTTTATTTTTAAAATGATATTTATTATCTTATGAAGATGTAAAAATATTAATTTGTCCTTAACACCAATATAGTAATTAAGAAATTAATATTTTCATATATTTACAAGAAAATTGAGTATTAGTACCCAATATGATATTATTAAAATTTAAAAATATTAAGATAATTCAATATTTTATTAAAAACTATTAAAATTAAAAATGGTATGTCATAATTTTTAAGCTTATTATCTTAGATAATATCAAATATTTTA
>JASKGM010006628.1:0-10859 GCA_034509205.1 Ceratonia siliqua
ATTTAACTGAGCTGTTTAAGTACAAGCAGATGGTATGCTGGAGTATAACATTCTTTAGATAAAAAAAGAGGGGGGGGGGGTTACCATGATTTTTTTATACCTGAAACTTTGAACTTCATCAACAGGCAGAAAAGCTCAAGCATGATGAGAAGGAAACTAAGAAATTACAGGATAGCGTACAAACTTTGCAACTAAGACTTGCTGCCAGAGAACACATGTGCAGAAATCTTCAGGAAAAGGTAAAACCATGACTTGAGATGTGTTATGAAGCTACTATTGTTCATGCAGGTGACATAGGAAGGGTTTCAATTTTTTAGTTTTCAACGTGTAACTTTTGTCCTGGTTCATTCCAATCACAACTCTTCAGAACAAATATAAACAACTCTGGCTCAATTTTGACAGGTTCGGGACCTCGAGAATCAGATAGCAGAGGAAAGAAAAACCAGACTAAAGCAAGAAAATAGATCGCTAGCAGCTGTTTCAGCTCAACCTTCAAAACTGTCATCGTTAAAACAAGCCGCAGTTGAGAAAGCCGTAACAGAGAAGAAGCCACCACTGAATCCTTCAAAATTGAGGATACCACTGCGAAGAATTACCAATTTCTTGCCTCCACCATCTCCTTTGCCATCAAAGAAAAGGGGATATACCAGTTCCATGGATAGAAAGGAAAACACTTCCAGAACGACCTCAATGACAACAAATGCAGAAGGGCTTGCGAAACCAAGAAGAAGGGTCTCCATGGCTGTGAGACCACCTGCTCCTGCTACATCTACAACGCAGATTTTTCAGCCAAGAAGGAGGGTCTCTATTGCTACATTCCGTCCTGACACTACTTCTGACATGACAACTCCTCTCCTTATCTCAGCCTCTCAATTCACTAGTGGTCAACAATCATTGGTAAGGAACCAAAGGAAAGCTCGGTATTCAAGGTTGTTCGCCCCACTGCCAGAAGTGAGAACATCAGTTGAGACAACGCCAACTTTTACGAGGAGCAGTAGTAAGTTTATGGGCAGTCCAACACAAGCAGATTCGCGGATGGCCAGGCATCCAACTGTCGTTGCACTGCAACGGAAATCTTTAGTGTGGAGTCCTCTCAAGCTCAGAGGGTTGAAAAATAACAGAAAATCATCGCTGTTGCCATCTCGGCCTTCCACCGAAATGCAATGAGCCCTTGTTTTCTCAAACAGTGGCAAATAGTGTTTTTGGAACTAATTCTAATTAAATTCTTACCAATGAATACAATTGAAATGAATTTCTAATCCTGCGATTTTGCCGTATTTTGACATTGAATGGAAGGCAACCTGCAATAGATGGAAGTAGGAAACATCTAATTCTAATATCTGTCAACAACCAAGAGTACTAGATGGAAGTCGGAAACATCTAAACAGTGGCGGTAGGATGCCTTTTTTAATTTTTTTAATTAATTAATTAATTATTTTTTATATCACATAATTTTTTTAAAATGTTTTAAAATATTTTAAAATTTTTTTACTTATGAATAACTAATATTAAAAAAATTATGAATAAATAATAAATAAGATATAAATAATTTTAAAATTTTTAAGAATTATACTATATAAATAATAATTAATTAATATTAAAAAATATAAAAATTAAGATAAAAAATACAAAAATAACAATATTTTTTACTTTACTTTAAAATTGGACAGTAGGTAGTATCCTCCTTCTAATATTCTGTTTAATATTTTTTTTTCTCTTACAAAAAAAAAGACTTTTTTTTAAAGAAAAATTGTTTGAATACAATAATTAAGAAAGACTTTTAAAGAAGGAAAGACAATTTTAAAAATAAAAATTTATCTCTCTTCTTATTTTTCTCGAAGTTATAATTTTTAACTTTTTCTTATAAGAGGTTTTCTTTATTTTAATTAATTTATAATTTTTTAATAAATTTAAATATATAAATATATTTTTATCAAAATATATTATTTTTTTAAAATTAATAATTTATTTTTAAAATAAGTCTAATTAAAGCCGGCAACAAAATTCACTAGGGAAAGGTAAAAAAAAAAGGGTTGCAATTATTTGGTGGAGTCAATTTAAAAAAAAAAAACCCTATTTGACTAATTTAAAAACAAGTTTAGGATCAGTCATCATTCTCGTTGGTGTATTTTCCAATTAAGACTAATAATATCATTATTCATTCATAATAAAAAAAATTAATAATTTTGAAAAGGATATAGATTTTGGTATTTGAATGTCTTCGTATGATTTGTATGGTAAGTGTGCATTTTATTATGAAAGATTTAAACTACGACTTCAGTTATTTGCATAAAACCAAAGAATGTGATAAACCTAGTAAAGATATTTTTTTTAGGTGTTCCAAATATGTATTAGTCATCCACACGGCCCACAGAGACAGAAGAGGAAAGATAAATGGGGGAAAAGGAGTTTAAGTTGAAACAGCTGCTTAATTAGTTATTATTATATTACTTTTGAAAGCAGGGTCCAATATAGCCGTTGTATTCATTTGCTCTTGATAGAGTCGACCGTTGGAACACAACTGTTACCCAGAGTTCATGTTCCAACCTGTGTTTGACTTTACACTTCGGTGCCAAACTCTGAAACAAAAAGGTTTGGGGTCCGTGTGTCTGCGTTAGAGAGAGAAACAGAAGGGAATTCATATCCAATCTTTGGTTGCGTAATTGCTGGAGAGAAAAAGGTTTGGGGTCTGCGTGTCTGCGAGGGACTGTTGGGCGATTGAAATTTTGAGACCCACCTCGTGTTTCCCCTCAGATATCGCAAGGATGGTTGCGAGAACCCCACCAAAGACGAAGAAAATATTAGCTGCACTCAATCCTGTTCTTGTTAGAGAAACACTAAACAAGGTAATCTACATTTTCCGTGATGACTGGATAAATTAAAATCCTTTTTGTTTGCTTGCTGGATTTCAAGGGATACTGAGGAAAAGAAAAGAAATGAAAATTCAATCTCGGGTCTTGTATCTTTTCCGATTGCTAGGTGTTAGAAAGGAGAAAACTTCAGCCCGATATGCGAATGTAATCACAATAATCGAACATTTAAATTGTTTTATGTTCCCCTGTGCTTCCATGTTAATGAATTTTTCTGGGTCTTTGAAGGTGGATCGGTGCATGGCTCGGCTTCAGGAACTTCAGTATACTGCGACCGGTGGAACGAAGGTGGTCTCAGGGGTGAGTCTTAGCCCTCGGAGCACCAGAGGTTATCTAAGAACCAGTCTCAGGTGCAAGCAAGAATCAGTCAGGTTTGGGTTAGATTGATAGATTCTATTCGATGACGACGGTAGTTTAAAAATCAAGTTTTATTTTTCAATCGAAATGGATAAGATTCTATTTTGGTTAAATTGTAATTCCTAAATTGTGTTGTCGCCATTTTGAAGGATTAAGAACGGTGCCCCTACGATATCTCCTGTGGGAAAGTTTCCCGCAAGTACAGGAGGTCGGTCTTGCACTCCGTCTCCTCCTCTCTTTCTATTCCGCTGAAGAATCTCTCCTGCAAAACCAAATTCAATTTACATTTGCTTATACTTCATGCCAGGTGAATGGAAGCGAATGTCATTGCCCGCAATGCTTGTAGGAGAAACTCTTGGAGAAATTCTACAGGCAAGTCAATTTGCCAGAGAAATAGTTTCAGCAGTTGCCAGGAAAACTGATACCGATGACCCAAAAACTCCGGTATCTCAACGGGCAAACCAGAAAGTAAACCACCCTGAAAACACACAACTCAAGGCTAGAAGGAAGAAAGAGAAGCAAACCAAACTAGAATCGGCTCGAGCAGAATCTCATTCCCCTTCACTTCAACGGGCTCGTTCCAGAATCAATTTTAAGGTTTCTCCTCCAAAAGTTAGAGAATTTGATAAAGAGAACAACAGGTATTTGGCAAATAGGGTATCTCCCAGGAATAGACCATGGGCTAAGAAGACTGTACTATTCCCCAACCCTTTATTCCTATCTACGCCTTCTTCACAGCAGCAAAAGTTTTGCAAGACAAGATCTCCTGTGATATCAAGAAACAGAGGGACGCCACACAAGTTTTTGGTCAAGTCCCCACCCCCGCCTTCAAGTTCAACCTCCAAATTCCAAGTCAAGATCAAAAGCCTACCACCAGTTGTGTCTATTTCACCCACAAGACCTGCAAGTTTGAGAAAGACTTCTCCAAAGAGATCAGCTGCATCTAAATTGCGTCGATCTTTCTCTCCTTCTAGACTGGCAACCAGACTAGTTTCACTTTCACCATTGAAGACCAAGAGAAGTATACAAAAAAGTGATGGGTTGGTAAGTGGACTGAAACAGCGCCCAGCATCAACAGTGCAATTCCCTGCTCGAAGAATTTGAGAGCTACTCTGGTTTTTATAACGTACGGAATTTTTAATGTGGACATAGTTATATTCTTTGCTTTTTCTTCGGCGGTGTGAATTTTTTTCTTAATGTCCATAGTTTTTTTTTTCTTCCACATTTATCCCTGAAGACGATTTAATCGCACATTCAATATCGACTGTTCTTTGTTCCGTTCTTGGTTCTATCCAATGTCGTCATAATCAAACTAAAATTATTTATTGACAAACGACTCACAAGGAATAAATAGTTTCTGATTGACACATGAAATAACTGAACCAGTGCTGAGTCACAATATCACAAATCAAATGGCAATTATCATTGACAAATAATTATAAAAGAAAGCGATACAAGTAGTGGCAACTGATTCCATAGGCAATCTCGAGCCACACAATTCCGATTTTTTTTATATTCATAATACAATTAAGCATAAACTTGACTTGAGACGTGCAACCATCTCTCAACCCAAAAAGAAAGATTTTCAAGCAACACCCTATAAAAAGCTCGACACACGGACAAGTTTAAAGCACTTGGGAGAGCATGGAAGCTTTTTCTGGCTGGCACATTGAAAAATTTTACTGAGTACGTGATATGTGTCGAAAAATCGAGTATAATATAATATTAACACCCTGAAGTTACGCCTATGTTTGCAATCCCCGCGGCAAAACGAACGATCTGAAACACTCTTATTCGCTGGGAGATGCAAATCTTGTCCGCTCCCTCTGCCGATGTGTAGCTTGATCCTTTGGTGACAATGTTTTTCCCCCCATACCAGCTTGGCGCATCATTTCTGCAAAGTTGCCCCAAGTCACATGTAAATATACAAAATTATATCAAATCACTAGCATATTATCTTTCATTTATGTAAAACTTTTACGATTGTGAATGATAGACAATGAAAACTCAATAACTTGGAAGCCTCATCCGAAAGAGGGACAAATTAAAAAAATAAAAATAAAAAAGGCAAATTTCCCGTGTCAAGCAATCACTAGATAGACAAATTAGAGTACTATATGCAAAGTACAAATAGAAACTTCTAACCTCGCTTCCTCTCTAGCTCCTGCTGGAGCTCTTCTTTCCACTTCCTCTGTCTCTCTGAAAAGCTTAAACTGCAAGTAGAACTTAAAGTATTTAGACATCTAAAGATAATTAACGCTGAGACAAGCAAAACAAAGCATTGACCCACTAACAAACCTTGGGCTACTTGGCTCCTGCTGGGAGTCAACTAACAGTCCTTTACATTCATTAAGGGGTGATGACGGAATGTGCTGTGAGCTATGATCATTTGCATTGCCAACATTTGATGAGGACCTGCCATTACTTCCAGGACTTCCAGTATTGTCAACTACTTTAGATGGCACCCGATTCGGTGACCTACTTTTAGGAGGTAATTTCAAGTACTTCGGAACAGTTTCGTCACTTGTACTATCAACCGCATTGGGAGAACAAGATGTATTTAAACAGTTGAAAAACTCTTCATATAAAGGTGTTTGCAGTTTTTTCAGTTCTAGAGCCTGCCATATTGTCATCAATATGACACAACAATTTACTTGTAAATAAGATTAATGAAAACTTAACTGCAGAAAGACTAATTTGATTCCAACTTAAAGCAATACCTTCTCATCCAAAAAGGCCTTTATTTTTGACTCGGTGAGCTCATCATATTCCTCAGAGACAGATGGCCCGCATGGAAAGGAAAAGTCTTTCTGCTCCTCACGGAGAGCCCCCGGGTGGTCAGAAGGCATGTAAATTTCATCAGTGCTAATACTAACTCCTATATGGTCCAGTTCAGGGCTCACATCAAATTTGCAACCCCAATCATCAGAGGGATCAGACATAGGGTTGAAACTCTGCATATAAAAAAATTAATTTCTGAGAATTCTTTAATTTCTTATAAAATCTAACAAACCATAAGGACCCAATTGCGATCACCTTAATATTTTCTGACATCAAAGACGATCTGCATTTGACATCCCCCTCCAAGAACTCATCTGTGTCATCAATCTCACACATGTCGTCGTCATTGGTCATTCCCCAAAACTCTTTATTTTCTGTTTCCTGAGGATGTACAGTTGAGCAGCAAAGACTATACAAATTACAAAAATTAGTCAAAACTCAAGACACAGCAGATTGACATTTTGTTAGCATCACAGAAAAAACTGCCAAGTCTTAAATACAAGAGAAAATGTTTTAATGCTTACGAAGTTTCAACATTTGGGACACAAGATGCTGAAGGAGCTTCAAAATTTTCCTGTTGTAAACAAGTGTTATTTTCCTTCAAAGTTGGTTTATTAAACATAAATACAACTGCATCTTAAATATCACTTGAGCTACACAAACCATTAGAGTACATGACAGAGGAAAAGAACCCACGTGTTCACCAGTAACAAAGGGATGCTGCACCCAATTATAAAACTTAATATTAGGAAAAATAATCATTTATGGCCAAACACTGTTATCAATATAATATTCTCAACCACAAATCTATAGAACTGAAAGGGTCAATTAAGCTACTGTGGCCCTTATATGCGTATTCAACAAAGAAATTCTAAGACAATCACCTGCAGCAGTTCTGATGCTGATGGCCTCAAAATTGGTTCCCTACAAAAGAATAATTGGTAACATTCGTGATCTAAACATTAACAACACTTGAAAGAAACATATAGTGCCATTTGCTCTCTCTCAAAATTAGTATTTAAACTTTTTTTTTTTCTGAAAAAAAAGTAGATGTTATGAAAAATATTGAGAGCTTTCTTACCTGCCTCCTCAAAATATAAAAACTCCAAAATGTTTGACATAATATAATGTCCAGGAATAGTTTAAAAGATAAGAATTCAATATTCTGGCTAAACAAAGCTAAAATATTCTGAACTCTGAAGTTTGAACTGACACTAAAACTAACTAGGAAAAAGTAAGGAAGAGATTAGGAGCAACATACTTCTGCAAACATTTTAGCAGAAAATCTTTCGCTCCAACAGAGAGATGATCAGGGATTGGCGGATGAGACTTTGTTGTCCCTATATGGAAGAGAGCAGCAACCTGAAGATCCATACTTTTAGTAGATGTTCAGAGAGCACCTCAAACAAAATTTGAGGAGTCAGATTTTAGGATACCTCTTGATACTGCTGGCTCCAAGGAGGCTTTCCAGTGGCCATCTCAATTACAGTACAGCCAACGCCCCATATATCAGCAGAACTGAAAAAACATAATATTATTAAAATATTTCTTGTAAATTTCAAAGGATATAGCATTAAAAAAGGATTTTATACACATACGTATGTATACAAACTTCAGAAAAGAAAAAAGAAGCAAGGCCAAGCACAGTGTAATGTATAAAAAGCTCCGAATAAAAATTACAAAGGTAGAAACCTTTATTGTGAATGTGTATAACACAAGAGTACCACCACATTTAGACAACCAAGTGAGTTATAATGACAGATCTGCTTCAAATTGCATAGGACCAGAAAACTTTAAGAGCATAGTTCAAGATTACAAGCACATTGAAAATAGAGCATCATGTCATAAAATTTTTAAGGAGGCTAATGTCCTTACAAGCTATGCCCAGTCTGGAGAATAACTTCAGGAGCCATCCAATATGGAGTACCCTTCATAGACTTCGCACCAGAAATGGTAGCCTAGAGCATCACACCTCTTAGACATATGCAAGTAGAAGAGCCTTTATAACATAAAAACAGTATATATAATAGTAGCGTGACAGATAAGATTGAGAATACCAGCTCAACGACCTGTTTGGATGCCCCAAAATCTGCAAGTTTTATGCATCCTTTATTATCTACAAGGATATTTGCCCCCTGAAATTAATGTTTACTTGAATATCAACTACTTAAAAATAACCAATTCTACGTGCTTATCAACGGCATTATAAGAAAAGCCACCTTAATGTCCCTGTGCATGATTCCATTTTTGTGCAAGTACTCAAGTCCCAGAAGTAATTGCTTCGTGTAAGTTCTTATGACCTGCTTAATGAATTAGTGGCAGTAATATGGCATATATAATTACCAAGTACATATGCTCAGTAGGTAAACTTACAGGCTCAGGGAAAGCTCCAAACTTCCCCAAGAGTGATGATATGGATCCACCAGGTACAAACTCAAGAAGAATATTTATGGTGTCCTCTTCTCTAACTGTACCCAAATATCTCTACGGGCCAAAAATACTATAAAGTCAAAAGAGAGTTTGGGTAAACTAATTGGCTTTCTCATTGTCATTCACTACTAGAAGATCAAACTCACAACAATGTTGAGATGCGAAAGATCTTTAAGAAGCTTAACTTCTTCCTCAAGCTCTTTTATGTGGGCCTGTTAGTAGTATTCAAAATGTTATCCACAAAACCAAATGTCAATCATATAACAGCATAAAGGAATTCTGGTAATGCAATCAAGACGACTAAAAGATAAAGACTGCCCCAAATCAGAATCATACAAACTGTGGGAACAAAGAAAAAGCAATGTTCTTTGCATCCCACATTTAGATAATAAGTTTAAAAGGCAACCTCGAATGGAAGATACTGTGAATTTGATAAGTTTTATCATTTTCAGAATTTTCCTGCCCCTTGATATTTCAGCAATGTTTTAAAAAAATTCAATGGCTTACATCAGGAAGCATATGTAATATGAAAGCATGATATCAAACATCTATAAATCACAATTGCTCTATTCCTCTTATTATTTGGAACCATATATTAAAGACTAACAATAAATTAACTGGCATTTAATTGCTTTAGTTGATGTAGTCAAAAGTCCTTGCACATAGACAGAGGTACCTAGAATTAATCAAACAGAGGAACACACAAGATACTACAATCCCTGCGACAATTTTCTCAATGCAGAACATTGCCTAAATGCTATGCAAAAAAATAGGGACAAAAATTTGAACCTGTGCCTTCTCCTTCGAAGCACTACTTGCCGCAATCAGAACCTATCAAACCAGACCAAAATAGAAAAGAACACAAAATAAATGTCAACTTTTAAGTTAAAACTATAATGACTAATAGTAAACACAAGGAAGAAAAATTTGACATGGAAAGAGTTACAAAAGGGGGACAAAAAAATCCCCACGTCATTTCTTAAGACCCAAGCAAAAATAGAACGAGATAAAGAGAGCTATTTTCCAACAATAAAACTTAAAATTAAAGTCTAAAGAAACCAAATAAATAAATTGCACTAATCAACAGGAAATTCGAAAACCGATACTGAGCTCCAAGAGAAAGGCCAGTGAAGAGAGGAACTTACCTGTTTGACCGCTAGTAGCTCTCCAGAATCAAGATTCATGCCCATGTAAACTCGGCCAAAGGCACCGCATCCGATCAACTCGCCCTTGCGCCATCGGATGGTAGGCGCAGAGTCCTTGGGGATGGGTGGCAATGGCGGTGAGGGTTTAGAGAAGACTCTGGACTTGCGGATGCAAGAATTGATCTTATCAACTAGGGTTCCTCCAAGTGAGGCTTCTTCGTTCTCCGGCGAAGTACGAAATACGAGTGATCGGCGAACTGATCCAAAAATGTCTTGCATTTGCAAATGCGTGTCTCAGTATGAGTGAGACTGAGAATGGTGAGGAGAGAAAGAGATATTGCGTCGGCAAAAACAGAGAAGGGGAGGAGCTGGAGGGAAAAGAGGTCGCTGTTAACACTTCAAATATTGGAACATCCTAATGCAATTAGATGAATACCAGGGCCCCTTTTGTTAATAAATATTTTGTCAATATTATTTTTATATAATTTAATTTTTTATAGTAAATAGTTAAAAACGGTTGTTATGTTAGTTATGGCCTATAGTAATTTTTTATTTTTTATAAAAAGTTTAAAAAAATAAAAAGAATTCTTTATTTTTTATTTTATTTTAAATATTTGTCTTATGAAATTTTTATTATTTTTTATATTATTTTAAATTATTTTTTAAAATAAAAAGTTATTAATGTAATATTGTTACTAACATAATAATGATCTTTATAATTTTTATTTTAAAAATAACTAAAAAATCTAAAATAATAAAAGAATTTTTTTTATTTTTTACTTTTTTTTAATATTTTTGTGTTATGAAATTTTATTTTTAAAATTTTTTAAATTGTTTCTAAAAAAATTATAATTAAATAAATAAAAATATTATTCTGTAACAGAAAATATTTAAATTTAAACAAATAAGAGCATGGACATACACTGATTAATTAACTTTTAAAATAATATTTTGATATTTTAAAATATTTGTTAAGTTACCTCTATGTATTAATATATTTAGAGTGTTTTTTCATTATTTTATAATTTTTATTTTAAAAAATAATTTAAAAAATAAAAAGTTAATTTTTAAACACAATGTTTAAAAAAAAATATAAGTAAAAAAATACAAAAATATAATTAAAAAATATAAATAAATAAACCTAAATACACCGACATATAACTTAAAAATCACCTCAATTTAGGCTGCGTTCGGCAGCACTTTAAGGAGAAGGAGAAGGAGAAATTTTTGAAAATAATGACTTCTGTAATTTTTTGAGCTGTTCGTATCTGCTTCT
>JASKGM010006630.1:0-10856 GCA_034509205.1 Ceratonia siliqua
AATCTGCAGCTGTTTGAGTGGGTTCAACCCAGGAATGTAGAGGAATGGAATAGGCAAAATTGGACTGGTGGGTGTGTAAGGAGTGAGGTGGGCACCACTATAATGTGGGGGGTTGAAAAATGGAAGTGAAGTCCACAAAGATGGGTTTTTGAAACTTCAGAATGTGTAAGTGCTAGACTTTGTGAAGAAGTCAGCTGCTCTGGAACATCAATGCAGAACACAATGCTTGGAGAATTGCCCTTGTGTGGCATATGCATATGATTCAAATGCCATTGGCTGCATGCATTGGAGTGGAGACTTGATTGACATGCAAACATTCTCAAGAGTTGATCTTTACATTCGTGTGCCCTTTTCAGAACTCAGTATGTTGTTGTTTTTTCTTTTCTTTTTTCTGTGCAATTTTAAATTCTAATGTTTCATCTTATAAAGTTTCATCAGAGTTGTTTGGCTTTTTATAATGAAATGCAGAAAAAAATACAAATAAAAGAAGAGACTAGGGATTAATCATTGTAGTTTACATTGACAATAGGAATGGTTACCTTAGCTGCCTTTGTATATCTCTCACGGAAATGAACTGCTAAATATACAGGTATCTGTATTATATTACAATTTGGATTCAAGATTATTGGCACTTTCTTGTAGCCTGTTTGGATTAAATTCTGGAAAATCCAGAGTCAAGTTTGAAGGAAAATTGCATCTTGATTGAATGTTTGGCAAATGTTTGACACTTTGGTGGTGAGAGAATTGATTATGTGGTCTAAAAGTATAATTGAAAAGCTAATCTTCTACTTTCTGTTAGCAGTTTACAACATATTCACATAAGTGTATTTATCATGAATTATTTATTATTTCTCCTATACATGTTTTTTTTTTTTGGTAATTTAACACTTGAGAAGTGATGTTACTTAACAACATCTAAACGAGTTTGTTAATCAAAATCAGTTCAAACAAAATATATTCTCTTCAAAATCAATCCTTCAAAATTCAAACTAGACAGGCACTTACTGAATATTGTACCTAGATAAGATGACTATAGGGGGAGGGAGGAGGGAAATGGGCATGTTTATACTGTACCTATCAAAGATGACAACTGCTATCTGCCAATTTGACACAGCCAGTGAACATTCCCTTATTCCCCGTCTTTTGCAGGGAAACATACACACCCTGCAAATTGCTAGCAATAATTTTCTTGCAAAATGAGCAGAAGAACCAACTGCAATTTCCTTAGGCCTCTAAGAATGGATGGACAAAGAGCGAAAGGGAAGGAAAGTGTCAAATTGAAGGAAAGTGTCAAATTGAAGTAACGATTACTTATAACCAAGGTTGCAAAGGAGTAATTCTACAGAAACTAACAACTATCAAATAATCAATATGAAGATCAGAGAACTTCCCGTTGACCCCTCCCCTTTTGTTGTTTAAATACTTTGTAGTGTAAACCTTTATCCATGATTTGCTCGTTCACCCATCTAAGTTCTGGAAGTGTAACTCAGATTCAGAAATTGATGTCTGCATGTGAAGATGGGATTTATCTTCTTAATGTTCCTCTGATAAGCTACATTTATATATTCATTTGAATTAGAGATATAGAGCGATGAGTTCTTGTCTAATTCTTTCGGAAAAATGAGAATTTATTTGGTCCAAAGAAAGTGTTATTTCTCAACACAGGAGAAACGAATTTAGAGAGTCAGATTCAAAGAATGATCAAGAACCAGGAACAAGTCAAAATGGATGAGCTGCCACTATTTGATTTTGAAGAGCTTGCAACTGCTACAAACAACTTTCACTTAGCTAGTATGCTTGGTCAGGGTGGTTTTGGTTCAGTATACAAGGTAACATGGTCTCATTTAGTTCACCAACTCTAAAATATTAATGTACAATTGCTATTTAGCTTAGGAGTTTTACCTGCTAGAGATTGTTAGTGGAAGAAAAAACTCTAAATTTTCTGATAATGAGGAATCTCAGACCCTTTTAGGATATGTAAGTATCTTCAATTCTTATTATTGATATGAACTTTGCAGCCAGCGTTCATGATTGCTTTTATATATAATTTCGGGCCCGGAAACTACGGAACGAAGATGACCGTGTTTCCTTAATAGATCCAGAAATGTCTTATCAAGGATTTAGCAAAGACATTTTGCAGTATGTACGCATGGTACTTCTCTGTGTGCAAGAACTAGCAAGAGACCAACCTCCTATTGCCACTATAGTGTCCATGCTTATCGTGAGATCGTGAATCTTCCTCCTCCAAGGCAACCTGCATATGTACCGAATCAGACAATGTTAAATTCACAGTCCACCTCAGAACAGAGTTTGTACTCCTCCAACAATGTCAGCATCACTAACATAACTGGCAGATAATAATAGTTACTCCTATTACATATGATTTGAAGTAAAACCATTACAAAAGGGACTTCAATTTTATGACAGACACATGCACTGTAGCCTTAAAATGATTGTGAAATTTCACCAGGATTTACTTATTCTATGCAGAATGGTAAGTTTCATGTTCTATTGTATTCCTGCAGTTTTGAACTTTTAATATTTCTTAAGTCTATCTTCTTATACTATCTATACTTTCTTAGATTTCTTTTCTTTTGGAACACATTCTACCAGCCTAGAACCAAGGTCCCATTTAGTGACTCGATAAGACTGGATAGAATAGTGTAAATTAATATAATCCAGTATTATAAGATGTTTGATATGTACAAAAGATTATATAAGCTTATGTGGTTATTATTTTTTATATGGTGATCACAACATAACATTATACACTTAAAAAGAGTGGGAGAAAAGTTCAAACAGAGGAGGCCCAGAGAGGAACCTCAGCTAGGTTACCTTACTTTCACTCATTTCATTTAATTAGAAATCTCAAATGAAAAATAGAAAATGCAGTTCCCTATTACAGATAACACACACCAATAGAGGGGACCACACTAAATGACAATAACCAATTACAAGGAGCCACATCAGATAAATGAGAAAAGGATAAAAGTCAACACTTCGCCTCAAATTGGAGCATATATGTCACTCATGCCTAATTTGTCAAGACAGTTATTGAAAACTTGACTAGAAATAGCTTTAGTCAATATATTTGCGAGTTGATCTTGAGACTTAACATGAGGAACTTTAATAAATTCTGCTTCTAATTTCTCTTTAAAGTGCCTATCCACTTCAACATGTTTGGTTCTATTATGTTGAACAGGATTATGGGCAATATCACAGGCTGCTTTGTTGTCACAAAAAAGGTTCATAGGGCTGTGTTGCTCAATATGTAACTCTTGCAAGAGGTTTCTGATCCATAACAATTCACATACCGCTTTAGCCATTCCTCTATATTCGGCTTTCGCACTGGATCTAGCTACTACTTCTCGTTTCTTACTCCGCCAAGTAACAAGGTTGCTAACTACAAAAGTGAAATAACCTGAAGTAGATCGCCTATCTTCAATAGATCCCACCCAATCAGCATCTGTGTACCCTTTAATGTTCAAGTTATCCCCCATTTTAAACAAAATCCCTTTTCCTGGAGAAGATTTCAAATAACGCAAGATATGGATGACTGCATTCATACGCTCTTCACCTGGGGAATGCATATTATGACTAACAATACTAAGGGCATATGCTAAATCAGGATGAGTATGTGCCAAATACATTAATCTACCAACTAGTCGCCGATAATGTTCTCTGTTTGCTGGGATTTGATTTGAGTCCAAACTCAATTTTAAGTTTTCTTCCATAGGAGTTTTTGTTGGACTACAAGTCATCATCCCAGTTTCCTGCAATAAGTCTAAGGTGTATTTTCGTTGAGACAACAAAATCCCTTTCCTAGACCTTGACACTTTAATTCTAAGGAAATACTTTAGTGGACCAAGTTCATTCATTTCAAACTCTTGAGCTAGCTGATCCTGCAAGTTTTGCCTTTCCTCATAATCATCACCTATAACTATCATATCATCCACATATACAATGAGAGCTGTAAGTTTTCCTTTAGCATATTTCAAGAACAGTATATGGTCAGAATTACTTTGACAGTATCCAATGGATTTCATGAAATTAGTGAATCTTCCAAACCATGCCATTGGAGACTGTTTCAAGTCATATAAGGATTTTCTCAACTTACAGACTAGCTTGCTTCCTTTTGTATGTATATACATCCAGGAGGCAAGTTCATATATACTTCTTCTTGAAGGTTTCCATGTAGAAAGACATTCTTAACATTAAATTGGTGTAAAGACCAATCAAGATTCACTGCTAGAGACAAGAGAATGCGAACAATATTAATCTTGGCAACTAGAGCAAAGGTCTCCCTATAGTTAATTCCGTATGTTTGAGTGTATCCCTTGGCAACAAGTCTAGCTTTGAATCTTTCAATGGTTCCATTAGCTTGATATTTAATAGTAAAGACCCATCTACAGCCAACAGGATTATTTCCTTCAGGTAAATCCACAACTTCCCACGTTGCATTCCTTTGAAGAGATTTAATTTCTTCATTCATCGCCTCCCTCTATCTGGGATCTTTCAAAGCCTTCTGCACATTATTAGGAATATGAATAGCAGATAATTGATTCACAAATGATTTATTTCCCTTTGAAAATTTTTTGTAAGATACATAATTACTTATGGGATATTTAGCTTTGGAGGTAAAGTCAGGCTCATAAGCAACTTTAGGTAACTGACAATTACAGGGCCTAACATAACATATGCTGTCAATATCCTCAGTCAGTTTGTTAATTAGCCAAAACAAAAACATATGAAGGCAACTGAGCAAGTACTTAGGTATCTGGCTTTGGGACAAGGGATTTTGTTTCCCACTACGGGAGATTTGACTCTTGAAATATATTGCGATGTAGATTAGGATGGTTGTCCTACTACATGAAGGTTATGTACATGATATTCTATCACGCTAGGAGGTGACCCAGTTTCATGGAGGACAAAGAAACAAATTGTTGTAGCAAGATCCTCTACAGAAGTAGGAAACCGAGCAATGGCGATAACCGTTAGTGAGTTGCTATGGTGGCAATGGCTATTAAAAGACTTGCAGGCACCACAAGCTGAGCTGACAACACTATATTGTGATAATCAGGCTGCATTACACATAGTCGTTAATCTTGTTTTTCATGAGAAAACCAAGAATGTAGAAATTGATTGTCATTTTGTTAGGAAGAGTTCAATCCCACAAGATAGCACCACAAAAAATTTAGACTGGTGCACTGTTAACTGACTTATTCCTAAAGAATTAAGTCAAGATCATTTTAAATCATTATTCAGCAAGTTGGGCATTGTAGATCTACATGCTTCAACTTGATGGGGAGTGTTGAAGGTGGTTCAGCTCTCTGTATATGAAGTCTTAGCTTATATATTTTCACATTTTTATCAGGTGGGTCTCTCCTCAAGTGGAGCCCACAGCTGATTTATTAAAAGAAAAGGGAACAAAGGAGGGGACACGTGGCCCTAAAACAAGTGTCTCTGTGTGCAGTTTAAAAGAAGGAAAAACGGGCTGCAGATGGGAGTATGTGATAAAGAGAAACAAAGGAGAGTGAGCGGCTATTTTTTCATATTTCAATATCTGTCTAGTTTTCATCAAAGTCATGATCTAGCTTCGTCTGTGGTCTAATTGAGCTGAAATTTGGAGGAGAGATTCGTGACACAAGGAGCTACAATCTGAACGGTGAAGATTAGATTTTGGAATCAGGAACCGCGATTATCATGCATAAAAGTAACAGCATTCTTGGATAAGTTTTTCTCATATTTCTCTTGTTTTTCAAGATTTATGATATCTTGATGGATTGTATCTCTAATGGTGATTAGGGAAGACATTGTGTATCCATTATCTAGTTGATAGTGGATATTTTTATTTGGACTAAGTCCTGTGATTTTTATTCTCTCACATTGAGGAAAGTTTTCCATATTAATAATTGTGGTGTCTTTATTTATTTCTGCTCTTTATTTTTTTTTGTGATTTTTGGCTTTACTTGATTGTCTTTGGTAAGGTTCACACAACTGGTGAAGAGGAATTTGTGATTTTATTATCTGGTTTGTGCCCTCTTCCCATTAAAGTGGTATCAAAGCCTGATTCGGCTATTCTTGTGGTGAACAATGGAAGCGAATACAAGTAAAATGATAAATCTGAATGGTTCAAATTATGCTATCTAGAAAGCAAAAATGGTATATCTACTTGATTGTAAGAAATTTCATCAACCTGTGTTTGTTACTAAGAAACTAAATGATTTAACAAATGAAGATTGGACTTTACTACACAGACAGGTGTGTGGGTACATTAGGAAGTGGGTTGATGATAACGTGTTGAACCATATCATTGATGAGACACATGCTCGGACTTTATGGGATCACCTTGAACAATTATATGCTAGAAAAATTGGGAATAACAAGATGTTTTTGATACAGAAGATGTTAGCCTTGAAATATCAAGATGGAACTCCAATGACAGATCACTTGAACATTTTTCAGGGGATTATAAATCAGCTTTCTGCTATGGGTATTAAGTTTGATGAAGAAATTCAAGGGTTATTCCTTCTTGGCTCTCTACCAGAGTCATGGGAAACATTCATATCTTCATTGTCCAATTCTGCTCTTAACGGTGTGCTATCTATGGATTTTACCAAGAGCAATATCTTGAATGAAGAAATGCAGAGAAAAACACAGGGTTCTTCTTCAGTGTCAGAGGCTTTGGTTACTGAGTCAAGGAGGAGAAGTAAGAACTGGGGTCCATAAAACAAAGACCAAAGCAGAAGTAAATCTAGAAATAAGCACAAAGACATGAAATGCCACCATTGTGGTAAGAAAGGGCACATTAGAAAATTTTTTTGGAAGTGGAAAAAGAAGAACAGAGATAACAGAAACAAAAGGAAATAGAAAAAGGATAACACTGATTAAGACAGAGTTAATGCAACACTTGATGATTTCCTTTTGGTCCAAGAATATGATACTGTTAACCTTACAGATAGTGCCACTTGTTGGGTGGTTGATAACAGTGCTTCCATCCATGTTACATCTAGGAGTGATATTTTCACTTCCTATACTCCAGGTGATTTTGGTGATGTGAGGTTGGCTCATGAGGGTGTGTTAAAATTCGCTAGCATTAGAGATATTAGATTGGAGACATCCAATGGAAACGATTCTCAAGCGAGTAAAGCATGTTCTAGACATTCGATTGAATTTGCTTTCAGTAGCTAAACTGTGTAATGAAGATTATGATAGCTTGTTTTCTCATGATACATGGAAGCTTACCAAATGTTCTATGGTTGTTGCTAGAGGTACGAAGTACTTTACACTTTACATGGTACAAGCAAAGGTAATCAAAGATGTGGTTCATGGAGTATAACAAACTGATAGAGCTGAGTTGTAGCATAAGAGATTGTCATATAGGTGAGTCAAAAGTACACATTTGCAAAAGTGTGCTCATTATCTTGCAGGAAAGCAAAACCGAGTTTCCTTCAAGAGTTATTCTCCTACTAGAAGACCAGAAATACTTGATTTGGTGCATTCTGATGTATGTGGGCCTATGAAGACTAGAACTTGTGGTGGTAGTGCTTACTTTGTGACATTCATTTATGATCACTCAAAGAAGAGGGTTTATACCTTAAAGACAAAAGATGCAGAGTTAAATGTGTTTAAGTAGTTTCAAGCTTTAGTTGAGAGAGAAACTGGGAAGAAGCTGAAATGCATACGTACAGATAATGAAGGTGAATACTCTAGGCCATTTGATGCCTATTGTAGAGAACAGGGGATTAGACATCAGAAGACTCATTTTAAGACTCCATAATTGAATGGGATAGCTGAAAGGATGAACAGAACATTGGTTGAGAGAATTAGATGTTTGCTTTCACAAGCTGAGCTGCCACATTCATTCTGGGGTGAAGCATTGAGCACGGGTATGCATGTTCTAAATCTTTCACCAGTGTACCCTTGCAGTTTGAAGTACCAGAGAAAGTTTGGTCAGGCAAGAATGTATCTTATGATCATATGCGGGTCTTTGGATGTAAAACATTTGTGCATATTCTAAAAGATGAGAGGTCTAAACTTGATGTGAAGACCAGGCAATGTGTCTTTGTGGGTTATGGCCTAGATGAGTTTGGTTATAGGTTTTACGATCTTGTTGGTAAGAAAATCATTAGAAGTCGAGATGCTGAGTTTATAGAAGATCCAACACTGAAGAATATTGATAGAGAAGAGAGTTCAATGCCCCAAGTAAGTGGTAATTTAGTTGACTTTGATATAGTTCCTCCTACACCTAGACAAGAGGTAGTAGGAGCCAAAGCCAATGATCAGCAAGGTGCAATTGATGTTGATGATACTACACAGGATGAAACACATGGGAATGCTCATGATGAGCAACTAGAGTTAGAGGCACAACCTGTTACACTCAGAAGATATACAAGAAACAGGGAACCATCCAGAAGGTACACTACTGATGAGTATGTTTTGGTGACTGATGGAGGAGAACCTGAGAGCTATGATGAAGTTATGCAAGATGAGCATAAAGAGAAGTGGATTGAAGCCATGCAAGATGAGATGAAATCTTTACATGAGAATCATACCTATGAGTTAGTAGAATTGCCTAAGGGCAAGAGAGCCTTAAAGAATAAATGGGTGTACAGGATAAAGACTGAAGAGAATAGCTCAAGGCCTCGGTACAAAGCAAGATTAGTGGTTAAAGGATTTAGTTAGAGAAAAGGAGTTGACTTTGATGAGATATTTTCTCTGGTTGTGAAAATGTCTTCTATCCATGTAGTGCTTGGTCTAGCAGCTAGCCTTGACTTTGAGATTGAGTATATAGATGTAAATACTACTTTCCTTCATGGTAATTCAGAAGAAGAAATCTACATGAAGCAGCCAGAGGGGTTTGAGACATAAGGTAAAGAAGATTATGTGTGTAAAATGAAGAAAAATCTTTATGGGTTAAAGCAGGCTCTTAGACAATGGTACAAGAAATTTGAGTCCATTATGGGGGAGCAAGGCTACATGAAGACAACTTCAGATCATTGTGTTTTTGTGCAGAAATTCTCTGAAGATGGCTTCATTGTTCTTTTACTTTACGTAGATGATATCCTGATAGTAGGTAAGAATACTTCTAGAATTAACATGTTGAAGAAGCAGTTAAGTACGTCCTTTGCCATGAAGGATTTGGGTGGTGCAAGACAAATCTTGGGTATATTAATTACTCGAGACAGAGTTACAAGAAAACTCTACTTGTCACAAGAGAAATATATTAAGAAAGTGATTCAAAGGTGGAATGGACAATGCCAAAGCGATTAGTAGTCCTCTTGCTCCACATTTCAAATTGAGTGTGAAGTAGTCTCCTACCACAGATGAAGATGAGGGGGGGATGGAGAGAATTCCTTATGCCTTAGCAGTTGGAAGTTTGATGTGTGCGATGGTTTGTACAAGACTTGACATAGCCCATGCAGTGAGTACAGTGAGCTACTTTCTCTCAAATCCAGGTAAAGAGCATTGGAATGCTGTAAAATGGATTATAAGATATCTGTGAGGAACTAGTAACTTGAAACTAAGTTTTGGAAATGAAAAACCGGTGTGAATTGGATTTACCGATGCAGACATGCGAGAGATATTGACTTTCGCAAATCTACTTTAGCTTTCTTAATTAATTTTGTAGGGGGAGTTGTGGCATGGCAATCAAGATTGCAAAAGTGTGTTGCACTTTCAACCACAGAGGCAGAGTTTATTGTAGCAACTGAAGCTTGCAAAGATTTGTTGTGGATGAAGAAGTTCCTTCAAGAGCTTCGTTTTATACAAGCACGCTATGTGTTGTATTGTGACAACCAAAGTGCTATCCACCTTGGTAAAAATGCTACCTTCTATGCAAGGTCAAAACATATTGATGTCAGGAACCATTGGATATGGGATGTGTTAAACTCCAAGTTATTGAAACTTGAGAAGATTCACACAGATCATAATGGAGCTGATATGTTGACAAAGCCACTATTGAGGGAGAACCTTGAGACTTGCAGTACTATTGCTAGGATGGCAATGTTTCCACTTGAGTCGTGAGTGGGAGATTTGTTAGGTGGGTCCCTCCTCAAGTGGGGCCCACAGCTAATTTATTAAAAAAAAAGGAACAAATGAAGGGGCACGTGCCCTAAAACAAGTGTCTCTGTGTAGTTTAAAAGAAGGAAAAAGGGGGTTGCATATGGGAGTGTGATAAAGAGAAACATAGTAGAGTGAGCGGCTATTTTTTCATATTTCAATATCTGTTCAGTTTTCATTAAAGTCTTGATCCAGCTTTGTCTGTGGTCCAATTGAGCTGAAATTTGGAGGAGAGATTCGTAACACAAGGACTTACAATCTGGTCGGTGAAGATCAGATTCTAGGATCAGGAACCTTGATTCGTGAGTATGAACAATAACAACATTCTTGGATAAGTTTTTCTCCTATTTCTCTTGTTTTTCAATATTTATGATATCTTCATGGATTGTATCTCTAATGGAGATTAGGGAAGACATTGTGTATCCATTACTTGTGATAGTGGATATTTTTATTTGGACTAGTTCTCGTGGTTTTTATTCTCTCACATTGAGGGAAGTTTCCATGTTAATAATTGTGGCGTCTCTATTTATTTTCTGCTCTTTATTTTTGTTATTATTTTTGGCTTTACTTGATTGTCTTTGGTAAGGTTCACACAAGTGGTGAAGAGAAATTTATAATTTTATTATCTGGTCCGTGCCCTCTTCCCATCAATTTCACCATCACCAATGTGTTGCCAGTTGTCACCTATCAAGACAATTCTCTCAAATATGATTCGTCGAAAGATACAGAAGATATGTTTCATACAAATATGATGACAATGCTGTTACTCCCTTTGCTTTGTTTCAGCTGTAGTT